>QVNW01002902.1:0-39854 GCA_014825475.1 Pseudomyrmex flavicornis
TCTCTCTCTCTCGTGTTACTCATTCTAAAGATCGATACATGTAATAATAATTATCGACTCGTTCGTTCTAGTTTATACAACATCACCTAATTCAGCCTTGGCCAAGGGCGACAGCTTCTTCGGGGGTTGACGGACGACCGGTGGTGGCGACGGTGAACAAGGCGGCGTCGGCAGTCCGGACGCGCTAGTTATATCTAATGACTGCAACCAGGAGAGACTTGTCAATTCCTCTTCAACTCCGTCACAATCGTCCGTGCTATCCATGCTACTGTTGTCCATTGCGACGCCGACGGCCGAACTGTCTTCCGTCGATACTTCAACTTCCGCCAGATCTATCCTCATTTTTCCCGTCTTTCATTACCCGAGCGGGATAAGCGTCTATACAGAACAATTGTTCTTCTTGCCTGTTATTTGTTAATTTTTCTTAGAATGCATTTGCGCGCACGATTGCGTTTAGAAAATTATATCAAACTACATTATATATGTATGTGTGTGTGTGTGACTTTGAATTAATTCGATGAATTAACAGCGAGAGGAAGTGACAATCAGATTTTCTGGGCGATGGATAAGTAAATGATTTTACCGAAGAAACGATATAATAACACATTTTGTTAGGACGCATTTTTTCTGCGCATTCACAACGAGCTGTACATCGCGCGGATATCCATTCGGTGAATTGATGTTGAATTCCGATTGTACGATACCCGGAATCGTGCGCGATATATACTCGTGATTCACCTGCTTATCGAAACGTCAGAGAAAACCCACACACACACCCACACCCACACCGTTGTAGTACATAGAAAATTAAAAAAAACAACATACACGTAGATTTTTAATGGGAAGATACACTTTCCACCGCGGATAATGCGTCACTCATCGACGTTTGTTCGCGGAAAAAGAAGCGCGTCAATCAATCAATTTCGGAACGCGAAGTTTTTCGGCGAAAATTTACGTTACAAAACTCGCGCGAAATATAATCACATCGAAATGAATGTACAATGAATAAATAACAACATAAATACACGAGAAGAAAACAACACGATGACTGTAAAAGCGGCGCGTGTACACAGCGCGATTGGACGAGTTCGACTGGTGAGCAAAGGGTGGTACGTGCCACTGCCTGTGTGTCTACCTGCTTGCTAGCGACCTGACGGAGGCACCTAGTCGCGGTGCGCGGTGACAGGTGCTGGGTTCCCTTTTGCACAGGTGGACCATGCACGCGCCTCGGTTAGACGACCCTCTTTTCTTTTCGTCGACCCTCCCCTAACTCGAAACTCAACGGGGGAGCTTTAGTTGTGGCAAGTAGTGCCGTTGAATTATTTTCAAACCATAGATGACGTACAAAAAAAATCAGTAGAACAATATAGTAAATTAAGTAAGTCAATTGTTATGCAAATTTACGTGTTGATTATCTTCTTATTGGAAGAGCTCTTAATAATAAATATTTTTCCGTTTAATGAACAAACATATTAACAGACGTATATACTGATAGTTTGATCTTCAACTAAGTGCGAATAATATTATTGAGTTTTTTAACTCTAATGTATATGTTTTCTTTACTAGGGAAAAGAAGATACGTTATTTATTAATTCACTTTAGTGGGGAAAAAAATTTCTTTTTTGCTCTTGAGAACACGGTTCTTTTAAACTTTTACAGAAACACACTAAGCGTTTATAAAATGCTGAATGTTGCATAAAATGCAAGCTTTTGTACATATATATATGTGTGTGTGTGTGTGTGTGTATGTGTGACTCTATATTTTTTATAATAAAAAATTATTGCAGTTCTTCTCGAAATACGCATTTCTACAGAAATCTTTTTATCTCCGATTGTGAGAATAAGGAACGGGGGGGCGGTGATACATTTCGTCCTGTGTCATAGGCGGAGGTGGACGCAGTTCGTCCAGTCGCCTTGGTACAGGTGCCTCCATTGATCGAATCGGGGGTGGCAGCGACCGCCATTTACGATAAACCAGCAAGCGAGAGAGAGGGGAAAGAGCCACGGCTATTCGACCGAGACGAGAGAATGGCGCACGAGATTCTCCCCCGGACCTTATAATCATTGGTCGACGTCTGTGTGGAATCGTTAGCACGAGATTTGTCAGCTTCGAATCAACATACATAAGACTACTAAGAGTCACGCTTTTGGGCGTTCTTTGAAAACCTGATCCCTCCAAAAGAGAGAGGAAAATTGTTTCTTATGTTCTTAGGTGTGAAACAGAACAAAGATAGAAAAGTATAAGGACATATGTATCTTTAAAAAATACTTAACAGGAATATTTTGAAAAGACCGAGAGTATTTTCATAACTAAATATAAATCTTAAAATATATTACACACGAGCAAATTGTGTGCAGAAGTACGTGTGTGTACGTGTAACTTAAGATTGGTACAGTAATATATTTATTTTCCGTTGATATTGAAAAAGTATTACGAAATGATAACAATAATAATAACTTTTCTATTATCGTCAATAAGTTTTTCGACGCATTGTATCAACATTTCCGCTATCATTCATTATTTTCCTTATGAAGATTCATATGTGATGCGATTTATATAAAAGGTTTCGAGATTTTTTTTTAAGAAGAGAAGAAAGAACGAAATAAAAAATAAATAAATAAATAAATAAAAATACGAACAAGAATTTCTCATGAGCTACATGGCATCGCGAATGGAAGTATCTGTGCGTCCGATCAATAATCTTCTGGGAATATCCGCGCGTTCCCTTGTCGGTCCTAACGGGCACAACCCAGCTGGCTGACTACCCCGCTGGTGGTAGGTAGCAGTATCCAGCCAGTATCAGCAGCAGCCAGCACCTGCCGCTTTCCCCGCGTCAGGTTGTGAGTCACTACCACTTTTTTGTTATACGCGCGTTTACCTGCGCCCGTCACACTCGCAAAGCGACATATTACGTGCAATATCGTACCATTATGCGACATGTGAAAGAAACATGTAATAGAGGCAATATAGCGTATTCTCTGTATCCGAATCGATTTAGATGTTTTATTTCTAGACAAGCATTTTATACATATATATATATATATATATATATATGTATAGTATATATGGTAGATTTCGAGTTTTCTTTGTGTTCGCTCCAAGATTAGTAAAAATAAATTAATATTACAAAAAACAAACAAAAGTTTTGAAAAAAATAGACATTGCAATTAGTTTTCATTGATCGAATTTATTTAGCGCTAATCATGATCGATCTTTTCTTTCTATAATAACACGCTTTTGCAATATTAACATTGAAAATATAGTAGCATGAAATCGCGTCTCCTTGAGAAACGCAAAACTTGATTGCAAAGCGGTCGTTATGACCGCAATGATGTGGACGTATTTCAATGGACAATTTAAAAGACCAGATAATACGCAGAGGAGGTTACGGATATAGACAGAGTTCCGGGAGGGCGGAGGCGCACTCGCATTAAATATTCAAAAGAATTGATTTCGATGAGTACAGCAGCAGCAGTAGCAGACATAATCTACATCATTGCAAACTTCACTGTACAGCGATAAAACGTTCAGAAACACGAAACCATTATAAATACTATTTCATTTTCTTCAACGTCAAATGCCGAAAATTATAATAAATACACAAGAGTTGGCGCAATATGTCGCCATCATTAAAAAGAATTACGTACTCGTATGTGAAAAGATACTCTTTTTTTTTTTTTACACAATACAGCATATATAAATCTTAAATTTTTCAGATTGCTCTTTTTATTTTTTTATACATTTATATTTATAGTTACATTATACATTTATATTTAGAAAATTAAATTGTGTTCATACGAGTATTAATATACTTGTTTTGTTTTTATCATGTTTGATTTTATATAATTCTCTTATGTAATTCGAAGAAATATTAAATCACATACTTACGGAAATCACGTGAATTAAAATCACAATTATGGGCCGATGAGAAGATCATTAAGCAATAGATGACATGTCACAATCTTGAAATGTTGCTCATTGTCATTCTATTTTAGCCGTAATCGATACTCGCAAAACCTCTTAGGGCTATCTTATATTGTAGTACATGTACGTACATTTAAATATCAATTAACAAAACGTTCCTTTATTATGTAATGAATTACGTATCTCAAGACAATATTTATTTGTATTATCTCTGTTACAAAGTTGGAAAATATTCTATAACAAGCAAATTACACGAACACACACTCCGTGAATAAGTGAGAATTCCGTCAGAAAGAACTGCACCGCAAAACACTAGCGTTTGATCAACACCATAGAGCATCATTGTACATACTGCCATCTTCTTACCTGTGCAAACGATACTATGTACTGCAACAAATGCGTGTATAAACGATCGCCAAGATATTGATTACTTATACGTACAATTATTCCTGCAAATTTTGCGCGAGCCTACGCGATAAAAAGATTTACTCTCGACTAATAAGAAGCTGTAGAAAAAGAATTCTAGTTTTTGAGACACACAAAGAATTATGCAAAAAATGCAAATAAAATTTTTCTAGTAAAACGTGTGCGATGCCTCGCAACGACAAAATGCACCTGGACCCGCAGAATTTGCCAGTATATAGACGATAAGTCACATCGGTTAAAAAACCATTATATCAAGGCAGGTAGGCGCGCGCGCGCACATACATACACACGCACTGTCTTAGCAGTGAAGTTCAATGTCAGTTGAAGAAGGAAAGAAAAATAAAAGATACATTTTTTTTTTGCGAGTGTCAATGATTTTTATTTCCATTACATTGCAGCACTCCTAACATTTGATATATCGTATTTAAATCTGTCCTAAAATCATGAAAAAACGATCTATGCGGGTGTATTCATCTTGGCGATTAGTTTTCAAGATATATATATATATATATATATATATATATATATATGTATACACATATACATACATATATGTATATATGTATACATATATACCTTTTACCAAATATTCTTTACAAAAAGTGGAAATTAAAACTTTAGGCAAGATATAATTATGCATAGATACATACATTCACATTTCTATGTACGTACCTATTATATACATGGGCATATACATATTTATCGTTGGAAATTCACAAATTTTAATTTAAGTGGCGGGTTGCAAGAATTGCAAAGAAAAATTGAACTCATGTACCTATATTGGTGTAATGAACAACGGGGAGAGACAAAGTTAGTTAGAGGAGAGACGTTTGTAACGCTGGTTATCATTCGATATACGCGCTATTTAACAATCTCGGCTCGACGATGTTTATCGCGAAGTGATTCCTCTAGAAAGTCGAGAGTACGACCTCGAGCGAGACGGTGACGATCGCTTTTGCTACTTATGCTAAATATATCACCGGGGAGTGCAGTAATACCGTGCGCGCGTGATGATTTCACGCACGATAGGGAGTTCGTACAGAGTGATGGACTGAAAGAACTGCAAAAACCAAGGTACTATAACGTGCCCTGTTGTGCCGCTTTAATTAATTGCCGATTTTTAGGGTTGATTGGTGGTAAACGGAGTTACACCATTATTAGTCATATTGTCCAAAACGCTGCTAATGTACGCCGCAACATCGATCGTCGCTTCTTCCGCTTGTCTGATGAACGGATGTTCCAGCAATTTATTGTACTTGGGTCGCTGAGTTTCCTCTTTAATTAAGCTAACACAAATAATAATAACATAATGAAGCTAATAAAGATAATAATCGAAAGACAGAGAAAAGATTCTGTGGAAGAAAATGATCCTACCATGTATTGACAAAGTTGACAAAATCCATGGTAAAGTGATTGCCGTTTTCATTGGGGGAAAGTCGTGGCGGATCACCTTGTACTACTTGATAAAGTTGTTCAAAGACAGAGTTCCATTTCGGATACGGAAAGTATCCTGTAGCAACTTCCATTAGTGTGATACCCAACGACCACACATCACTTCGCACATCGTAGCCACGTGCGCGTTGCGGATCTATCCTTTCCGGCTAAATAATCACGACGACATGTCACAATTTAATATGCGCGAGACATTCATTTATATATGAGAAAAACAGATTGATAATAATCGTCAATGAGAGTTACTTACAGCCATGTACGGTCTACAACCAGCATCCCGGGTCCGCGCAATCGAGTCTACAAGCTTACCGGATATACCAAAGTCGCACAATTTTATGTTACCTCGTCGATCCAACAAAATATTACTAGGTTTTACATCCCTGTGAATTATTCTTAGTTTTTCTTTTAGATAATTCAATGCTTTTACAGTAGCCACTGTAATTTTGCCTAGAATACACTCTGGTATCCTTTGATTCAATCTCTCATAGATAAATTTATAAAATTTGTCTAATGACGTGTCCATCAGTTCCATACAAATCCAACAATCCCCCTGTGTGAAAAGATAAAATTGCAAATGTGTGATTATTACTATCAAACATATATATATATATGTTTGAAAATAGATGTATACCTCTTTAAATAAAGCCCCATAAAATTGCACAATACACGGGCATTCATTCGATTTCATTACAACTTCCAAGTCCATTAATAGTTGTTTTTGCTCTTTTTCCTCCACAGTAGAGCGAATTCTCTGAAAGTAAATTTACATTTTTACAATTCTAATGTATATGAAACAATATATGTCACACACAAAAAAATAAATTACCTTCACAGCCATAACAGTATTGCTTATCCTATGAATCATCTTATTTACAGTTCCAAATCCTCCTCTTCCTATTTCTCCAAGATCCTGAAGATCTTCACTTGTGAAGTCATATATCACATCTGGAGATAATTGTAATTTGCCAGTAGTTTGCATAGACTGGCACATTCGCAGCTTATCTCTACATATATAACAGGTTGATTTTATTCTTCCAAGAAAGATGGATTATGTACGTATATATATTCTGATATGATTCTGTACCTTGTCTTATCAGGAAGAAAGTCTTGCTGCTGCAACATATTGCGAGATTTGACTGGCAGCTTGGATAAAGATAAAGGCAGACTTGGACGAGAGGATCTATTGTCATGAATAAAAAAATCAGACTTATTACAGAAAAGTGATGGAAAACAAATGGAACTATCTTGCTTGGTAAAATCTCACATTGGTGGACATGCCGTGGCTCCCGTTGAATTTGAAAATGAAGTATTTGTCGAATTGGCAAATAACAAATTATTGCCTTGTGTTTGGAAACTAAGTTTTAGCTGTCTTCGTCTTTCTGTAATAGAACGCACACAAGACAATGAAAGGGATTCGACAGACTCTCTCGCGAAAAGAAATTTATTGCGCGCACACGCACACACACATACCCGACATCTCATTCTGGGCATTCTCATTCTGAACGTCGTTGTTTGTTCGAAAATCCAATCGTGGAAAATTGAAAGATCTGCCGGAACCTGCAATTCAATAATAGAAAACAGTGCAAAATCTTCGTCGTTTGTATATAACAGAATTGGAGCCTCGAGAACGATGCCGAGGTTAGGTTTTCCATGATTCCTCGAGAACGGCATCCCGAAAGTCGTATAACGTACCGGTTTGACCCGATGAATTGCCCTGATTCTCCGCCATCCTGGGCTTGGTTCCTTTCAACGCTACGGCTCGCGCGAGCGCGCGCCTACGGAATCGCTTTCGAAAACGAAAGGCACTCCTCTTCTTAGGAGACCTTTTCACACGATCTCAACAACCTGGCATTATGCGGCGGTCGCACCATTTGTGCGGTCTTCTGTTATTGAGAAATACAATATTTTTTTGCGCTCTCCTCAATCAATAACACGTTGTCGAACCTCGTTAATCTTTGCGGAATCTCTCTCAAAAATCAGTCGGAAATATCTAGTTTTAACTACTGTATTCGCGCGCGCGCGAGTATATGTAGTAAGCAGGTGGTACACACGATGTGCGTATATATATATTACATATCGCATATACGTAGAAAAGTACACGCACACACACACACACATATATTACGTGTATGTAAAAGAGAAACATCTCCTCCACAGGTCATGTCGATCATCATACATATGTTTGTATACTATATTAAGGCTAGTATTACACTGCGATTTTTTCTCACGACGAAGACCTCATTGGCTGCACTCACAAAGTTCTCTAAAAAAACTCTATCCGACAGCCAATCAAAGCATATTCAAAATCTTCGTCGTACGACGAGAACGCAAGAGAATGTAACACCGACCTAAGGCCGATATATTCGATGAATATTTGCCTTCTTTTTGCTTTGAGAGGTCGCTGTAGCGCGTCGATTCGATATTTCGAGAATCGCAATATCGCGCGCTTCGATGTGTTCGAACTGGCGGACAGTTCATGGCGGACGCGCGTCGCGAGGTGAAATTACGTTCGACGAATTTTCGTCCCGTGTTTCTCGCGATTATCGTCTCGCGCGCGAATAATCAGTCGCGCGTGTGTAAGTCCCAAAGTGTCCTAAAGTATCTCGAGCGTTCGCAGCGAAAGAAAATATCGTATGCGTACGCGTCGCCGCATCATAACGATTAACAAAAACAAGTTGTGGAGGAATGTAATCAGGTAAGAGCACCCATCTCCTTAGATCTCACATCATTTGTTGCTATTAATATGAAATAATGATTGCGGCTACGTATTTCGCTTATACAATATGTGTACGTATACTCTTACAGGTGTGTGAATAGCGCGAACTGCCGCGGCGCTTTGATATGTTCGGATTGGCGGGCAGTCATGGTGGAGAACAATTAATCGCGTTCGAATATTATTTTTCGTAATTTCTCGCAATAATTACGTTGCGCGCGATTATTAGTCATACGCGCAGTGTCGTAAAGTCAATCATTTTGTCGTGATATGTAATTTAATATATCAAAGCTTCGTGTAACAAAATACCGTCGAATACAGTCGAGTTATCGCGAGGAACAGAAAATATCGTACACACGCGTGTTGCCGCAGCAGTTACACGACGCAAAGTTAATTACGTGTTCGAAAGAAAAAAGAAACGTAATCAAAAGGACAAAGTGTGGAGAGACTAACAGCTGTACACGATATGTATATAAAAAAAAAAAAACAAGAGTTTTGCAAGCAGCATCGAAACTTCTGACGATCCTGTCAACACGCATACATTATCGTTACGTCTACAGAGCATCGGGTAAGTCATTTCTTCAGATCGTTGTTTGTTGCTATTGATAGTAAATAATATATTATTACATATTTCGCGCTTATTGTATCTCTAAGAATGTGAGTGTGTAAATATATTGTGAGCTTATGTATTTGATATTTCGAGAATTGCACTTCAAATTGGCAAATAGTTTACATATGAACTGTTCCATATATATATATATATATGTATATATGTACGTTTTTTGACAATATATATGTATACATATATATTTATTTTTTGCTATTATTATCGTTTTGCGCGCAAATATAATGCTAGAAATCACTACAAATTAATCTACTCTCACCAAGATCTTCTTGAGAAAGACAATTGATAGATTCGTATTTAAATAATTTCGTCAATTAATTAATATTTATATTATATTAATATTTTAATTTTTTAAATTATTTTTAAATCTTGTTTTGGATATTTTTTACACACACACATACTTATATATATATAAAAAAATCCAGAAATAAAGCACAAGTTGCACATATAAATTTCATAAATGAATCTGATAAACAGTGAAGGTTATTTATATGCCTCTCTTATACATGACAAATGAAAAAAAAGTTGACATTTGTGTAGTATATCTAAATATCTAGCAGAAACAATAGTTAATATCACAAACTGTAGTCAGCACATAACAAATATCATAAAAGATAAATCTTTTTTCAATTTTATTAACATACATAGCTCTGGCAGAAAATATAGTATAGTTTGAGCTTTTAAGAAAGGAAATATTTTTATTGAAGTTAATGATGCAAACACACTGAAAAAGGAGTAACATTTATACTCACTTATTAAATATTAAAAGATATTTAACTTACTGGCTTACATATTTATTTGGTACAACATAAATTACAGTGACATACATTTGATAATTTTGTGGAGAAAGATTTTATATACATGATCTTTGTCTAAACAAATATATAATTTAGTCAAGATATCTAGTACATAACTCTTGTTGGAATGAAAAAGATTACCGGTGACGGAAAATAGAAATCCATATTACTGCCATAACAAACTGAAAAACAAAATAGAAGAGTAACACGTTTTTTTCTTAAGTATCATCAAATAATCTGTTTATAAATGACCGCTTACTTGAGAACAGTTAATTCAGGCATGCCTGGATCTGCGCCTTTGCGAAATCCTAAAAATAAAAAGTTTTGCTTTTGAAGATTTTGCTACACGTGCGCGCTTACATGATGAAACAACAAAATGTTAATAAAAGATCTAACCTAAAAAGAGAACGGCCGGAATAAAACCCCATTGAAATACAAATTTGCTCGCGTCTAAGACGATAGCTATTCTCTGCTTAGTGGTTGGGCTTAATCCCATTCTTGTAGTTTTGGTAGAATCAATGCCTCGTGTACTTGCAGTGATCATGTAAAACTACGTAAACTCGCAGACTCTTGTCACTATTGCAACTCTCAATTACATGTGTATTATGTGCATGCATGTGCTGTTGTACAGCAATATTGTTACTAAAGTCTACGCCAGATGGCGGTGCGTTTTCTTATTTTGATACTTTAAGAGTATCGCAAGATATCGATATATCGAGATTCTCGACGTTTGAACATAAGAATCGCTTGGACGAAAGCCGTCTAGCACGCGACGAGTGCGAAACCGTGATATAAACACTGAAAAATAAACCGCGCATGTCCGGATATTACTCGGATTATTATAATCGGGCTAGCGATGTAATCAGCTGTTCTTTGCTTTACTATATATTTAAGTATACGTGTTACTCATCGTATTTTTTGTCTCTCCATTTCGTACGATATCCTACTGTTGGAAAAACAATCTATTACATATTTAATTTAACTTAGCCACTCCTCTCTGTTCACACGCTTCTTATATTTTATATCCTTGAAAAATGTTTTCTTTGTTTTCTTCGAGACATACGCAATTGCGATTTGAGTATAATATTTTATTAATATGTTACAACATTATAGCATGCATACACATGGATTACATATTTAAAAAAATTTTACACAGAGATGCTTATCAATTTCACAGTATATATTCATCAATATTGCACAGAGATCAAATTCTTGATCTTTCGGTTTATGGCAGATTTAAACTCTAG
Organism: Pseudomyrmex flavicornis; assembly: GCA_014825475.1. Classification (NCBI taxonomy): domain Eukaryota; kingdom Metazoa; phylum Arthropoda; class Insecta; order Hymenoptera; family Formicidae; genus Pseudomyrmex; species Pseudomyrmex flavicornis. The sequence continues at coordinate 11,186 of QVNW01002902.1, forward strand.
GAAGACGAGAAAAGAGAAGAAAAAAAAACGAAAGAAAGAGAGAGAGAGAGAGAGAAAGAGAGAGAGATAATTACTAAAGAACACATTTGTAAGAAACGTTATCTAATAATGCTACTTTTTTTTTGTGTATGTTAAAGTATATCTCAATCACACAATTCAATTATGTTTATTATTAAATATATACGAATTACGCATTTCATATTATATAATTATTAGATAAGAATGTGTGTTACAAGAAATAATCTTACATAACAATATAAAATGTTTTGGAATAATTAAAGAAAATAAAAAATGGAAATTGCTCGATGTTCATCAAAATCACGTTCATTTAACTGTTCGACGTAAAATAAAATAATTTTATTTGATGAAATAATAAATGTGAAATTTATAAAGATAATAAGAAAACTTGTCAAAACAAAATCATGTTTGATATTTGCACATATTGATAATAATTGATTGTGTGTATACTCAACACTGAACGAACACTATTTTACACATTTGTGAGAATAGAAAAATACATTACACGCGCGACTAAGCCTTTATTTCAAATTAAGAACAGGTGTTTTACCTCAAGTTTAACTGTCACATTTTTATTACTCGTAGAAATGTTGAGTCGTATATTTGGGCAAATTGAAGAGATTAGATTCTTAGAATCCAGAAAATTACCATGTTAAATTTGTATACAATTTTTTATGTATTATCATATCAAGAAGCACAAAGTAGGCCGCAGTTTTACCTGCACAAATCACGCAGTAATAACAGACCTGATGTAGAATAGACCTGAGTTTCATAAATGTTTAGTGCTTATACGTACATATATATATATATGTTTCGTGATTGATTGAAGAAGATTCTCTTAAAGATACTTTTGCGATGGTATCGCACCAGGTAAAATTCACTTCAAGGTTTTAATTTTCATTCTCATTGCATTTACCTTGTGATTTGCTAAGAGAGTAACGGTCTTACATTTTTATTTTTTTCACTTTTTACATTAAAAAAATTCAATTATCGCTCGGAAAATATTTTTGTTTTCATACAAAAACAAGGTATTATTCTATTCTTTTTATTGCAATATTCAATCATCTTTTTGTTTAATAACATTGCTTCATCTACAATATATATATATATATATATATGTATATATATTTTATATATTTTGAACCGTGTGACATATTTATCCGATTTTCTCGTCAGTTATGATATACACTAACAAGTTACGGATATAGTCTGAAATATTTACATGTGTGAACGTTATACAGTTCTGTCATTACAAGTACAAAAAACTTTCTTGTAATCTGACGTTTGTATTATATTGTTCGAGTCTTACTTTTTATGTTAGCTTTATATCATCTATACATACATGCATATATATATGCGCTCTACGTGAAAATTTGTTGTTAACAATTATTTGTCATCAAATATGTGGCAAATGTCACACGCTCTCGTGTGAAAGGTAATGCGAGACGCGCCGATAAAAAAATGATTGTCTCGTTATAAAACGCAATTCGATCTCGTTATAATGTACGTTATTTACGTTATCAAAACTTAAAACGTTGAGCATGTTTCACAACGCGACGTCGCATTCAAAGACAATCGAACGCGACAATAATCGATAAATCGTTACGTGTAATCTGCTCACGTCTGTGCAAAGATATTTGCAGCATTATAACGTCGCAATGTGTGAACAACAACATTAATTTTTTTTTATATTCGATAACATTGTCGTCTCTTTCCTTAAAATATTTCGGGGAAAAGAGATCTGTTTTTATGTCAAAGAAATTTCTCTTCAACACTTTTAGACTTCATCGTCTTCCGTGTACAAAGTCGTTTCGCATTTCTCAATCTGACCTTGAGACTGTGCAGTTTTATCATCAACTATCGTTCGCGAATCCATGTGTTCGCTTGTGAAATTTTGTCTTTGCATTGTGATCACGTCGCTGGACGATCCGTGCAATTCGCGTTTGTTGTCGTGTTCGAAAATATTTCTGTCTATCTCGGTAACGTTTTCCAATTCCGGTTCTTCGAGCAATGCGTCAGCCTCTGTAGGCCCTTCAGGCGATAAACCGGTAAGATTCGCATCATCGATGTCTGCGACACGACTCTCTTCGGAATTATCAGCACGACTCTCTTCGGTATCAAGTGACACGGTTGTGAAGTACTTTGGTTCACAATCATATCCCGGACACTCGACGACGACCGGAGTGTTGAGAGAGTGTCGACTCGATTGAGGATCTTTCGGATGCTTATCGAAAGATCGTCTCCTGTTATCGTCCGATCTCGAATGGAGTAACTTAGGATGACGTGTCTGTCTTCGCAAGTTCTCCCCACTACTCGTTCGCGATTTTATCTCCGCCTCGTCGAGCATGTATCGAGTACAATCGACGCTGAACCTGTCCACCGACATCTTCCTGTAAACGTAGACTTGGTTATTTTTGGATCAAGATGTTTCTTTTCAAACAAGAGAAAATGAGAAAAAAGCTTCAAATTCATAGTAAATTACAACAATAGAGCGAAACGCGATCGTAAAAGTTTATTCGAAATTCTTTACCACCTATAGTCTCCTCTTCGAAAGTCGGGACTTCTTTTGAATTCGAGACTAGCTTTTCGATGTCCCATTTTTGTTCTGTCAAAACGACGATCACTGCCGATTCTATCGAAAGACATTTTGCGAAAATTCGGCGATGAGATTTTACGGAAGTCTCGCGGCGAGGTTTTGCCAAATTCTTTCGATACTGCCGTCAATTCCTCCAACAGTCTCAAATCTATTGAATTTCTTTTTCTTGGGACGAAGTCGTCGGGATATCTGCAATAGGTACCTGATCGACGTATATATTAATGATTATTTCGATAATACACACACACACATATCTAAATATTCTCAAAACGATTTATTTATATAACCCACCTGGCAATTTAGGCGAGTACATAACAGTCGGTGATGGTCGCGTAGCTTCGTCAACTTCTTCGACATCTTCCACTTTTGTTTGACGCAGCAACTGATGACGTCTTGCTGTATCAGATCGGTCCTTCACTTTGAGCGTAACAGGACCTTTGTTCGGAATATGAAGGTCCATTGCCATTGAGACTTGGCTACCGTTCATCTTTTGGTGTTCTAAACTTTCTCTGCTAATCTGTTAATTATTACATGCAATTATTGAAAAATTTTTCCGATCAGTGATTTAATTAAAATTACTAAACGAGAGAGAGAGAGAAAAGTATTCCTCACTTCAATACATGTCTCTATTTTATTTGCGTTTTAAACGATTACAAAATAATTTGATTGTTTCTACATATATCATATAGTAAGATATATATCATTTTTTAAAAGTGAATATATATATAAAATTGTGTGTGTGTGTGTGTTATTGTGTTTTATCATTTTACCTGATGCGGACTATAGCTCGGGTTGTCAACTGAAACAGCGTGTCTCTGTAGCAATTCCGGATTCAGCAGCGAGCAACCAGCGTATTTAGGCGATCTTCGGCGTGGCGATTTCTTGTCGATTAATGTTGGTGCACTCGGACTCTTCTTTATGGAATGTGACATTCCTTTTTCCTGTAGATCTTTTGAAAATTGCATAAATTCTGCCGTCAATTGTTTTCTCGAGACTTCGTGTGTACTTGGACTTGGACTACGATTTGTTCGAAATAGGCCCAGCTGGTGATCCCATTTTGTCGTCTGACTCGATGTCGATCTTCGGGTACGTTGATTCTTTGAACTTCTTAACGTTGATCCTTGGTTGAAGCGATAGCGAGCTGGTACCACTTTAGCTGCGCTGTCACGTGCCTCGAAAGTCATCACACAGGCTGCTACTACAATGAAGCCTGAAAACATTGTTATTCGTTTATCATGCGATGATATATATATGACAGTTCACACATACATAATTTATTATAGGTACATAAGTGTGAGCTCTGGAATTTATTGATAGGCATTGAACGCTCGCCGTGTAAAAAAATAACAGATCTTTTTTATCTGATATAATATTATATTAGACTCTTAATACATAAGAAAGTGAATACATAGAATAGAAAGAACTTTGTATGTGAGAGATTGTTTGCATTGTTTTCATAAATTTTTTTTTCCACTGTAATGAGAATATAAAATTAATGTCGCGCTATTTATGAATAACGTTTCGAATATTCTGAAAGTATATTTGATTTAATAGAAATATAATAGAATTTAATTTAACTTATAAATTAAAAAATGATTAGTACGAGACGTTTCTCCATCTCTCGAGTCTGTAGGCGCCAACTGTGCGTCAGCCTCCATAGCTCAGGGGTTAGAGCACTGGTCTTGTAAACCAGGGGTCGAGAGTTCAAATCTCTCTGGGGGCATGGTTTTTTTTATTTTTTCACTGATTTGCAAATGTTCCCGTTCAACTGTACAAAGTAGCATATTGCGTTGTGCATTTTTCGCATTTTATTTGCAATTGTTTGCCCTATATATCCGTTAAATTTTATTTTTATTCATAGCAAATTTAGATAAATATTCTCCCATATATTTTCATACGCAAAACTATTATATCTTTTAATTAATACACAACTTTATAGTTTTAAAAAGCACGTATACATATATTTATAAAACATGGTAATGTTTTATTTAAAAAAAATCAGTTTTATATACATATCTCTATAAAACTGGTTTTCTTATAAAATAATAACTGATGTTTGAAGAAAGATTGAAGTTTTTATTTGTGAAATTACTATTTCAAGAAATTTAATGCTATAAGTGATGACTCGTTTGTGAACAAGTAGTTTAAAAAAAAGTTTATCACGTTTCTACACACTATGCAATATATATTATTATTATTATTATTATTATTACCTCCTAGACCCATAACGATAGGACCTGCGTAACTCAGATTATTCAAATGAAAACCTCGCGATTCGTTCTTCACTTTTACCGTTATATTTCCTATGATCTCTTGGGCCACCGATAGCTGATCCGCGTAATAACCTGTTTAAAGAAATGAGAGAGAAACATCGTTAGTTGGCATTATTCGTATATATTCAGCAGTGTGTGTGGGTGCGTATATACATGTATTTTGTGGAGCGAAATTTATTAAACTCGAGGCACTCAGAAAAACCGACATAAGTTGAATCGCAAAGTTTGATCTTTGCAAAGTGCTGTTTGCAGAGACGCTTCTAAGTAGTTAGTGGCTAAGATAGTAGAGCATTTGCCGAGATAAAAACAATATTTAATTTACATAATTCTACTCACCTATAGTTGCCATGCAAGCTCCTAAAAGCATTAGCAGTAGCCCAATTCCGAGAGCTTTACAGGCGTGCCACAAGCACCGTGTTGTCACCTTGCTTCTCACCACCTGTTCGATTTAATTGCGACCGTTAACAATTAATAAATCTGGACAATGGTCCAGTCATTTATCTTGGCCATAAGACGTATGGCTGCATTGATATACGGTGCTGTTAAATCGATCAGTATAATCTACTGATGTTGTATAACTATGGTGTAAAATGATGGGACTTGTAATAATATTGCCAATTATGAACAATGTAGTTTCTAGTATAGCATATTTATGTGATTTATAAATTTATTGCGTTGTATATAATAGTAATATAATTGCCATAAGTGCTATATGGAGTGTAGCGAAACTGATATACCTATCGTATTGTTGCCGCGTTAGCACGTGTGATTACTATAGATTAAAAATAAGCCAATAGAGAAAAAATAAGCCAATTTGTGCGTCCTTAGCAATTAAAATCAAATGTAAGAGAGCTGTGTGCTCAGAACATTAACCGAAGAAATAATTCTTAAGAACATACAAGAAATAAAACTATTTTATTATTCAAGATAGAGATGTATTAGTTTTCACATTCTGTACATAATTAGCTTTGATTATGGATTAATTGAAAAAAAAAAAAACCATAAAAAAACAAAAAACAAAACTTTGTCTACAAATATTTTGTTAAGCATTTTATGTTGTACATGTACAAAAAGTTATGGTGTATTAATGAGTTTAGCGTAGAGAGTAGTAAAATCTTATTAGTAAATAATATATAAAAATATATGTATATATAATAATTGTTTGTATTTGTAAAATCAGCATTTCGATTTATAGAAATTTTGCATCGGAATTAATTTTTGCAAGCTTCGTCGAAATTCTTAAACGTGCCAGAGATATGATTAGATATACGGATATGTTGTACATGCGCTTTCTACATATGCATTATATTATAACTCTCGTTCTCTCTCTTTCTCCATTTTCTCTACGCTGATGGTCTACTCCATAAAAAAAAAAAAAAAAAAAAAAAAAAATCTTTTCAATTTAATTTCAATAAATATCATTTATTATCGACACACACACACACACACACATCTTTCAAATTTGAAGTAAGAGAATATACCTGTACATTCCAATTAGCTCCAGGCCCGCAGGCTCTTCTCTGCGTCCCTTGCCATTGAATACTTCCTTGTGGCATCCTGTGCTCACACACGAAATACGCAATTTCATTACAAACATAATTGTGTTTTGCGCCAAAACGATGGATTAAAAACTGCTTTTATTTTCATTTACAGTTTGCCTCACATTCTTTCGTATTATTCTCAAAAATTGCGGATATTTTTATACAAAACTTGTGGTGTTAATGAGCAATTTTGAATTTATCTCACGATATAATGCGCGCGATCTCTTTCTTCGCGTTTTTCGTTGCATAGCGTCGCGTTTTAATTTGACGTGCGAGCACTCTCATTGCTTTCTCTCTCACACATTCTCACTCGCGTACACACACACACACGTGTGTCTCAGCACTCATTACTTGACTAACCGAGCACAATGTATACGTGAGAATTATCTGACTACGTCGTGCAACTATCCTTCTCGTGTGGCACGATGCTGCGGATGCGACAGAAGTGCATTGTTCGTTCGCCTATGTCTCCCGCATTTCGTCTTTCAACGTCGAAACTATCGATTCAAATCCCTCTTTACAGTTGCCGTCACAATTTTGCACGTCTCGAAAGTTGGCTATTTTCGCCCTATCTCTCTCCGTAAGCACACACACACACGCAAGTTCTCATTCTCGAATATAGTCATGATCCCATTAATGTCAAGAAGCAGTTTTTGTTCCTATATATATACATATATCTATATACGTACATATGTACTTATGTGTATCTATCTGGAATATAATAAAATCTGCGACACCTGTGCTCTCGCTCCTCGCGGAGAAACGAGAGTCGCGATGATTTATCGAGATAAATCATAAATTTTGATGGGCTTGTAAAGAGTGCAATTACCATAACGACCGACTACTTCCGAATATAACACAACCACGATCTTTCGTCGTGGTGATCGCCTCGTTCCTCGTGTAGTTTTCTTTATCCAATCAAAGCTCCGGATTGAATAGCTTGTTTGAATAATGCATTGCGGGGAACTATTGATTTCCAGCGAATTTTCTCTCGTTGTTTTTTTTTTTTTTTTCCAAACCGTTGTTGTACAACACTTTTGAAAAGAATTCTTGGGTTTATTATATACATGGTGTTTTTCTTATGCGTAATCTTTTTTTTTTTAGAAATTATGACGGAAGAGATATAAAAATATCTGCAGAAAGGAAAAAAGTAGAGAGAGAAAGAGTTTCAATATAAGTCGCGCTCTCTCACGTTGCCATTAGATTTGCATTTTTTTTAGTTGAATCGCACAATATATTCTTGACGCAGAATTCTTGCCACCCAATTGATGGCGATCTGTCATTTATCTGCGCGTCAATTTTTTGCAAAAAGCTTTCTAGATAGTTGATTGTATTTTTTTTCTCTTCTTAATTTACTTATTCAGATATTCAGACGAGTTAGATAATCGTGATTTAGGATCGAAATTAATCCGGGCTATCCGTTCCGCTCAACCGGTATTTTTTACCACTACGATTTCACTCAATGTTAACGCGCGATCTGCACTGTTAATCGTCAAAACGGCTCAATAAACTCGGAAGCCTTTGGCAGCGTATCGTACGAGAACACCAGTTTTATTTATATTCTGACACGTGTTGCGTACACACACACACACACACACACACACACACACACACACACATATAAGCGTGGGTGAAATAAAAAAACGTGATGATATCCAGATCAATTTATGTCTCTCGCTTCATTATTTTGCTCTTTCGTCATCTCTTTCGTTTTTATAAATAATTAAATCGTCAATTCTCTTCACATAAACACACGAGGTTTTTCGGCGAGAGACGAGTTGTAAAGTTGTTAAATATGATATTGATTACCGATTGCTGCCTTAGCGTAGCTTTTTCGTGAGATGTGGAATATATTTCTCTCTTTCTCTCTCTCTCTCTTTCTCTTTAGTAAATTCATACACATGCGCGCGCGCGCATTCACATATACACACACACACACATGTTGATAAAATCAAATTAAAGTTTATTAAAGAAATTGATTAGAGTTTTCGAGATCTCTGACGTGGAATACGTGTCTAAACAAATTGATCGCGGTCGAATGCAGCGAAAAAAAGAAAAAAAAGTCACGGAATAAAATCACAGAAGATTTGGTTATTAATAAAACGGAGTATACCGCTATTAGAATGCGATCGTACATATTGAATTCGAAGCGATGAGAGGAAATCAATGATTTCATATATATATATATATATTAAGATGACCGCTGATGTACGCACCATTCGAATTGTGAGCGGTGTAAAAATATCCTGATTTTGATTACGCAGTCGAAGTTTTTCTTTTTTTTTCGTTATTCTTATATTCTCATAAAACATTTGAATGTATATGTTTCTTCTAATATCTCCGTCTTTTTTGAGAGAAGATCTTTGTATTTTCGTCATTACGTTTACATTTTCACGTTTTTTTTTTTTTTTTTCGTTATTCTTCTCGCAGTCTCTCTTCTAATCTCTTAGAGATATATCTACTTTGTATCGTAATACATAAGAATTGGAGTGTTTGTGCTTCAAGATTTTTTCTTTCTTTTTCTTTCTCAGTAATTCGCGTTATTTTCTTTTTACTGTAAAACACACACAGCTATATATAAAAGTTGTTTGCTAGATGTTCGTATCAGCTACATGTGCAAAAAAAAAAATAAAATAAAATAAAATAGCAGAATATTATCCGCGAATATCAAGTTCCAATAATATTTCACACAGTGACTTTAGTGATGACAAAAAAGTAATGTTGGGAAATAATAGAAATTCTCTTCGGACGATTACATTGTGTGCAAATGTACAGATAGACACATGATGACAAATTTGAATGAAAATCACTTATGATCCGCGCTACGTAAACGATTTGGAAATTGCTCACCTTGCCAAAATCCGATGCGTGGAAGAGAGCACTCGATCATCACATGTTGCAAGTCAATTCCGCGCTCGTGTTAATCGCACAATATATGTATCCAATACTCTCTCGGTAGAGGAAACGCGCGGAAAGCTGCATCGAGAGAATCAGTGCGCCATAAATTGTCTGTTCACTAAATCATCGAACTGATTCAAGGTTTCGTCGTTCCAATTTTTCTCCTCGCGTTTCGTTAACACGCGAGTACGAGAAGTTCGATATCTTCACAATCGCGTTGTGCAGATGTGGATCCCCCGTGATTGTCGGCAAAATCCGTAAGATATAAGGTAAAACAATGGGTTCAGAGAGAAAAGGCGAGCGAGAGAGAGAGAGAGAGAGAAAGAGAAGAGGAACGAACAGAGAAAACGATATATTAAATCACCGTAATCGTCGTCGTCGGCGGCAACGACGACGATAGCAGGACCCGGGAGAGACGCTCGACGAGATGCCGCTCGAGGGAGTGTCCTCCTTCTTCGGCATCACCTGTTGGTATCGCGCCGTGACCCCGGTCACGGTTTTATACGGGGTGGCAAAATCTCTGGCCGGATCGGAACAGTGCGTCGCGACACGCGCACTACTGCGCATTCGCCGAACACGGCAGATCGATGTGTGTTATATTGCGTACTCTTCTCCGGGAGGATAAGGATTCTGTGTCCGGCATCTTCCCTTACTTTGCGTCCGACGGTCGGTTATTAGTTATTTCTCTGTAACGCGATTTATCCGTCGATCTCGATTTCGCGCCATGGCTCGTATAATGCATCTCTCGCGTCCAGGTAGTGTGCAAACGTACGAAAAGTTGTTTCCATCGGATAAAAGTATATATACGAATCGCGGTTACACCACGTGTGTATAAGTGTGAATTCTTTATTCATGTTTCCTCTCTAAATAACAATGCTATTTTTTACTTCACACACATTCAATATCATTCTATTTTTGTATTTCATTTCTATACGGAGTACACGAGGAAGATGTATAATATTGGATATCGGAATTTTATCGCGCGAGATATTTATTTTTTTCGTTATTAATTATTTTTATTACTAGAATGTATCAAGAGTGTATGTTAATTATAACCACAAGGAGATCTTACTCTTGTGACAGATAAAAAAAAAAAAAAAAAAAAAAAAAAAATTTATGCTACAGCACACAGATATAATTAATCGTCAGTGAGAATAAGTAATGATAATAATAAGTAATAATAATAAAAAATAATTTGCAGAAAACTAAAACATTAATATATTTATATCTAAAAATCGTGTTTGTTTAAATTATTTGTTTTGTAAAATCATTAATAAGTGTCTACTGAATTTTGCTGAAGTGCATCATATTTACACAGAACAACATTCTACACAAATCTAACCTTTATTAGATGTTTATTAGACGTCACATAGAGTTATGGACGCTTAATTAAACGTTTAATGGACGCTGTCTTGTGTAGGTATATAACAACTTTTTATTACGCTTTTCTCTTCAGATTTTTTTTTGAGTTGTCTTTACTTTTTTATGCATAATAAAGATATGTATACATATATATATACATACATATATATATATATATATATACATTATATAAAATCTACGGCTTAAAAAATATTTAGAGTGCATTTAAGAAATAATGAAATACTCATATAGTGCAAGTTAATTTTGTAAATAATATTTATTAGATAATGTGTATGTGCTTACAAGTATTAGTAACATAATATAGTCTAGAGTCCTTCATAGAAGGCGTACAAATCATTGTTCCAGCAATGTTTTCTATGTTAACGTAGATAAAAACCGTCGTCGTCGTGTTGCGATCGTCTTTGTCCGCAAACAACGCCTTATAATATGCGAAGTTTTTTTTTTTTTTTTTTTACGAATGACATCTAAAATCGAATCTGTTCTCTTTGCCGAGGTCGTAGGTTATTATCTTTTCTATTTATTGATCTCAAAGTTTACAAGATTATCCTAACAGTTTTAAACTTGGCCTATACGCCGTAAAAATGACGCGTAATTTGTTGATACTTGTAAGCTTTCGAGATATACATGTTTCTCTTTTTTTTTTTTTTTTTAATATACTTTTTCTTTAAACGCTTACTTTTTTATTCGTAACAATCTTTCTCTCATTAGTTGTATACATGTTGCTAAAAATTCAACAACTGTTACTTCTATTCAGAATAAGAAATTGAGTAAAAATACTGCTAATTTCATTGCTAAAATGACTTATAATATAGTATATTACAATGGAATTTTATATAACAAAGCAAGCGTGTGTTGTGTCTAACTAATGTAAAGCCGCTTAATCGCAAAAGGCGAGTTACGCTACACGCTGTGACAAGTAAATGCACAAGTTTGTGGGAAAAATTCCGTTTCCAAACTCTGTTGCCGCAATGAAATGATCCGACCTTAAGTATCCCCATAATATGTGAACACGACCTCGTCATTAACAATACAATTCGATTTTATTGCCGCAGTTTTTCGTGCGTCTATCGACGATCGACCTCCGACGTTCTTCCAGATCACTTCTAACATCAAACCAACCAAAAAATGTCTAAAATTAGTGTATACACACGATCTAAGTTTATCTTTCTCACTCGCTAACTAAGTGAAATTCTGCTCTCCAAAAAACATATCACTTGTAAATATATTTTCCCTAATTTGCCTGAAGCCGGCAAACTTGCACACACACACACTCACAAAAAAACAAAATCAAACAAGATAAGTAACAATTTTTAATTAGTTCATTCCTATTCTCTTTTGCACACTCTCGCGCGATCTATTATTTTTCATTTTCATATATTCATATTTTTTCTCTTTTTCTTTCCTCTCTGTGATTTATGCATACAAGATGTTCCAAATTTGTCACTGTCTCTTTGTTTCTCTTAAGAGCTTTTCGAGCTCTAGAGTTTTGCAGATAAATAAAAAAATAACTTAAGACGATTAAAAATTTCTTGTTGCCGCATAACAAGATTCTTCAGTTTATTTTTCACTTCCAGAATTATCAACAAGTTCATTGCATAAATGCGATCATAGTTCACGAGAAATTTATCAAAATATTCAATGTTTATGTGCTCATAAGTTATAAGTTGCGCAATTACATCATGGATTTTAAAAAGTAATTTTAAAAAAATATAGAAAAGAAATAGAGAGATAGTGCTTCTCTGGACATTCCTCGTATATAACACGTGTTTATCCGTTCTTATATATATAGATAATAGCAAAAGTGAAGTAGTCTCATGCACGTTTTACGTTCGCAAGTACATCGATGTCTAATTTGCATAGATATTAATGTAATTACGAACATAGTACCTATATATTTATAATTATGTTCATAGGATACCATATACAATGTGTTTTTCTTTATTCTCATGTTTATTTCTCTCTTTTTTTCTCTTCTTTTTCTCTCTCTCTTTCTAATTGTATGAATGTGTATACTCCGTGTGTACACGTACACACACTATGTACGCTAGTCACACGCGTACACACACACTCACACACACGCACATACATAAAATGTCTCTTACGTAGGAAGGTATGAATAGTGTCTTTTGTTTACACTTTTACAGCGCGTTAAGAACTAATTTGTTAAAACTTTCACTATCGTCTTTTCATTTATTTTTCATATTAGTCTCTGTAAATATTCGGCCATGCAGTAATTTTTTTTTTTTTTTTTTTTTTTTTTTTTTTTTTTTTTTTTTTTTTTTTTTCGCAAAGATTCTCGTTCTTGCTCTTTCTTTCTTTTTCTTGTTCGCTCTCACACGCTCTTTCTCTCTCTCTCTCTCACACTTTACCACACACATGTATTTAAATTTGTCTAAAAACTTTTACACGCTGTATATAATCATCGAACAGCTCGAGGCATCCTGCTGATTGTACTTGTATTAGTTGATAATAAGTTTCCTTGTAATCGCTTCCCAACTAACGTCTTGTCGTCCTCGACGTTCTCAATAAACGACGACGTCTTGTAAAACGGTGTTTTCAAAGCGCCTGCTTAATCTCGTGAATGCGTCACTTAATTTTTTTAAGGATTTATCTCGAGCATTCGATAAAGCGATAAATCGAGAATGCGAGCAATTATATATTTTTGTATATATCTTTGCAAAATATTTTCTTTTTTCTCAAACTGATTTGTACAAATCTTAAATATTGGATCCGACTTGGTCGTTTTCGTCGGTGACATTCAATATTCATTTCATCTCGAGAATCGTGATATTAAGTGTTAGCAAAAAAAGAAACGTATCTCTATGAGAGAGAGTAGAGCAGATTAGTATCATATTATATATATATTTTACTCAAAAAAAAAAAAGTTTTAATAAAATTGAAACGAACATATAAAACAGCCAGCTAGCGAAACAAGTATCTACGATATAGAAAAGTTTTGTGCGACAAAGAGCAAACGTGTTGTGATAATTTAACATTCAAGTTTTCTCACATTTCGCCTTGAATTGAAGCATCAAGAGTACAAAGCGAGTACTGCCGAGACATTTCCGTGTTTTCCAAAAACCATTAATAACTTGGCGGAGAAAAGCGGCGAAATCGGATGGACGTCCTGATAAAAACCAGTCGATATTTTATCTTTGCTCTCACATTGCTCGATGTATCGACATTCGGCCAGAAAACTTGTTTTTCGCGACAAGTGGCCGGTAGTTGTTTGCTCTCACAAAAGTGAAAAATCGTGTAGCTACGGTCAGAAATGTGCCGTGTGTTATGGTTTCTTGAATATAGTTGCGAACTGATTCGCTTCTTCTTTGTCTGTGTTGTGCGAGTTATCTCGAAACTGCCAGTACGTATATATGTTTCGAGAGAGAGACGACGACTTCATTACATTTTCATAGAAAAGTCTTGTATTACAAATAAAAACGTGTAATAATCTTCCGTAAAAATACTGATGTGCCAAATTTGCAACGCAAGCTATTTTGGTAATTGACACTTCAGTTAAAGTAAAAGTCAATTTGAATTTAAACAGCGTATGATTCTTACATTATTTCATTATCGATAGGATTATATGTTAAGTTGTTTAAGAAATCGTTTTTTTTTTTATAGAAGGAAATTTTCACACGGTTTTAAAACTGTCAATTACCAAACAATTGAATGTATTTTTGTTTCTTTCTTAAACATAATTCTATCGCACATGTTCGCCATTTGAAACATACTGATGGTTTTTCAATAACCTCGTACGTTCATTCACGACTAACAGATATACGCGCGCTACACAATATCTCTATCGTTAGTTTTTTTTTCTCCGGCCCTAAACTCGTGCCGCGTTGTTGTGCGCTTAGACAGTTCATTAATTGTATACAATACAATAAGTACAATATTATTATAATCTGAGTTCTTTCTAGGCAGTTGTTTGTTGTTTATAGGTATATATTAAGGTTTTATACAGCTAAGATTTCTCTATCTCTCTCTTGGCTTTCGTTCGTGTTTCCTCTTTAACTCGTTCTCCGATCTTTCTCTCCGCATTACGTGAATCTTAGAAAAATTGATTTTTCTACGTACAAATTAATCGACCGCTCCGTCGGTTTACGATTTATAAAATGAACACACGTTGATCTATCGGAAGAATAATGGTCGAGCTGTTCGAGAAAAAGAACGTTTATATTCATCTTCGTTTTCTTTTTCTTCTTCTTCTTCTTCTTCTTCTTCAATTTGACAGATTGTATATAACATTTATATCGCAGATAATGTGGTCGCGTCTAAACGTAAGACGAAAGTTAAGGTACTTCGGGACAAACTAAATTCGAGAATTAGAGATTGTCAAAAACGATATACAATAGGCACGGAGATAAATCGATAAAATTTATTTTCCTTACTGAAATAATTGACGTTTATTCCCGGATATACAATTATCACGTGTCCCCTTCTCGAAACGCTCGAAATTATTTCGATTTCTTTTTGACAATATTTTCTTAATCTTATCTCGCTCACATATATTGCTCACACTCATACATATCCAAAATGATTATCTAGATTCACCCTTCATTTCGAGTCGGGTTTATAGTATTTGTCTCGACGTTTGCTCATCTCTCTTTTGCACAAAGAAAAGATCTCTTATAAATTATTTATAAAGAATAACTTCCTCTCTTTCTCTCTCTCTCTCTCTCTCTCTCTCTCTCTCTCTTTCGTCTTTCTTCTCCTTCCCCGCTTTCGGTGACAAACGCATTTGTTTTTTATCTGAACGTGATTCAATTTACGATGATTTTTACATTACGAGAAATTACCGAAAAAAAAAAAAACAAAAAAAACAGATAGGTGTGTATCTTTATGTTCATGTTCTAAAAATCGGTGGTATTGAGCAAAGTACCATAATTACGTACTCGTTAGACTTACTCCTCGTTAAAAATTACTTGCGTATTTTTCTATTGGTCGTTTATGCTACTTAACAGTAGACTATCTGGCGGTTACTTGCATTATTGCTGCTAAAATGTATGTATGTAAAAGAGGAAGCTGCTGTTCTTCTCGCTAGAATTCAGTTACCGAGTAATCGTAAATGCTGCTGCGTTTTCTGAATTTTTTTTTTTTTTCGATAATACAATGTTTAATACATTCGTTAAATTTCTTAGAATAAATATATATATATGTATATGCATATGTTATTACGCATGCTAATAATTTCATTTTATAAGGAAAAGAGAAATTTTCGCTATACTGAATCGATATCCGACCGTGATGTCGCGGAGAAATACAGCCAACGATATATTTTTATGCATTAATAATCTATCTTCCAAACTTATCTTTCGCATGTTGTAAAAGCACGCCATTTAGTAGATTCAATGTCTTTAAATTTACGCGGCCAAAAATTTTTTTCGCATCTTTTTTTTTTCGTACAATAATGCCTTGAGACGTCGGCATTGATTGTTTTCTTTTTTTTTTTTTTTTTTTGTTTTTTTGTTTTTTTGCGCGCGTACGCACGAGAGCGTGCCTATTGTTGCGCGTTTTAAGAATATTTAATACGTATTTGGTTTTGTTGTTTTAATTTCTAGCAGATGTACAATTTACGATACACTACGCTATACTTGTGACGTTATCTTTGCCGTTATCGTATTTATAGTTCTAATTGAAAAAACCGTGGCGCATCGACGAAACCATATCTTTGATTTTCGCAATAATCGTATATATGCGAATTTCGTTATATTTTTCACTTCTTTAAAATTATGTGCTTCGATTGTTCTTTAAGTGGAAGCACAAAGTGTTTCACGAGGCCCGCGGAAATATCACAGTCCTGAGGAAAATCATGAAACTATCCGCGATGCGCGTTAGTTGTAATATGTGTTGGTCGCGTAGTTACATTCCAAAAGTAACGTAAGCAAGTCAAAAAATTTGACACATCTCTAGATTTCGCGATATAAATTTCATGAAATGGAAAATGTGCCGCGATGAAATGAATCCAATTATGTTTCGGAGACGAACGACATTGTTAATAATAATGATATCTATATTTTAAGAATAACAATATTAATAAAATCTATAATTTTTCAATTTATTTTTGTGTAAATTATAAAATGCGCAACTTATCTTCTTAACTGATATATATATATATATATATTACCGTAATGCTCTTCATTTATGTTCATTTTTTTCTGATTGCAATATAAAGAATGCAAGTACGTGTAAGATTACGAACTGTGTGCTTTGTTTTTCGTTAAAAAAAAAAAAAAAAACGTTTGTAGAGTTAATCGTAATATAGATACATGCAATCTGTCTGTATCTTGGCAATTAATGAATACTGATTCTGTGATCGTAGGTGAAGGATCGTGTTGACGCGTGAATGTGATATGAGAGAGTCAGACGATCGTAATATCAATTAATACCAAGTGTGCATTACGAGGCATGAGTCTTGATCTTTTCTTTTTTTTTAAAGGAATTAGTTTTGTCAATTCCTCGGGCGTTACTGCGATTAGCAAACTACATAATTGAAATAAGCCAAATGTATCTTGACGACGTCCTAAATTATCAACGTATTTCAAGTTTAAAGAATATCAAACATTATTTGAAGTACGTGCTTCGACAAATAGCAACATGATGCTCAAATTACGATAATGCTAACGAATCAAATTACACAAATCCTGATATGTAATAAGTGAAATCTAACGTCTGGACGGAAATTCTGGCGATAAATAATATCTCTCAATTATTCTACAAAATAATTTTTAAGCGAGGAAAAAACTAGCAAGTGTGAGAAAAAAAAACAAAAAAAAACAAAAACAAGAATAATCTTCCTTCACAACAACACATTGTGACGTGACAGTAGGTAGTTCTTTTGTGTAATATTACGAAATTGAAAAACGGCGTTATAAGAAACGCGAGTGATGATTATTTTTCAAACGTAATCGCAAACAGTATTGATCGTAAAGTGTGTTCTTCCAAGTACACGTATATCGCACGCGAACGATGTTTCATCAAAGATGTTTTTCTCGACACCATCAATTTCGATGGGTCGATCGCTTTCTCGAGCTGAATCTTCGTTTCTTATTAAGGCGCAACGCAAAAGTCCCTGAAGTAGAAGTCGGCAGTTTGTTTTAGTATAAATGGATTGGTCGTTAGAGATATCTCTGGAGCTTTCTTTGCGGAATATTCTTTTGACGAAATCGGGACATGCGACCTCTCTCTTTCTCTCTTTCTCTCTCTCTCTCTCTCTCTCTCTCACTCTTTCTCTCACAAGCTCCAGTAATACCACGGCACTCGTAGAATCTTCGGCGATTGCGCGAAATCGAGAAATACCGGTGCAAATGTCTTCAAAGAAGATCAGGATGCGCCGTAAACGCAGGCTGAGTTGTCCGGCGGACTGATCTTTTCTACTGGTAACACAGCCGCTCTATGCCACTCGTCACGAACCTGTCATGTCGGAAAAAATTAATTGTACATACATTGTGTGACGATTCAGATATATCGCTCGCGATTCGTGCGCTATTCTATTTTTTAAAACTTCTTGTTGCGCAAAAAATTTATGTTCAAATCATATTTTTCAGAAAAAACGTTTAAAGATGTTACATACAAATAGAAATAATAGTAACAATAAAATCACAAGTGTATATTTCTCATTTTTAATTGTTCATATAGTTTGAAATGGTATTTTCGTAATTTAAATGCGATTAATCGCAGATAAGATAGTGAGATATATTCGAAATCAAATAAATGTTGAGTTTCCACTGGATTTCATTGTTACATAGGAAATTACTTGTTTCGTTCCAATACGCAAGCGAAAAGTTTTGCGTATACATAGAAGTGTCAGAAACAGATTGTAAAAGAGCTAAATTCAATAAAAAAAAAAAAAAAAAAAAAAAAAAAAAAAAAAACCTCAATAAATTGAGGCCAGCCAATTTTTTGATGTCTTCTTCTGTCCACGTAGGATCCTCCAGCAGAGTAGCCAATAGTTGCGGATATCTCGAAACATCTTCTAAACCGGTAGGAGTACTACGATAGAAGAAAGAAGTTTCGTGAGATCCAATCTTTCTAGTTTTATTTTTTATTTTTTTTTTTTAATGATAGATGTAGCAATTATATGATAAACAATATTAAATTTCTTATGTTGTGAATCAGCCATTAATTACTTAATTGAAGTTCGTATTTTCTTATGAGATTAGTGCGCGTGCGTCTTTTTATCTTTTTGAATTGATTGACTTATGTGTATATATATGTAAAATATCTGTTTTTGTTGCGTGAAAAAAATAGTGAAAAAATAATTACAAATTTATTCCGTCGAAACCTGCTCCGATTCCGACATGATCGATCCCAGCCACCTTTCGAATATGATTGATGTGTGCTGAAACGATATAAGACTCCAGTCATTTTCGTCGTGTGGATTGCAATATTAAAATATTTTACAACAACAAAAAAATTGAACTCTTAGAGAGCGCACATTATGGAAATAAAATGTGATCGGAGAGAAGTGATTATAGTGAGAGACAATGCGCTTAGAAGATTGTCACATAAGTATGGGAGTAAAATAAAATGTTAATCATCATACGTATGAGAATACGCTTCTCGACAAATATTTGCAGTCATTAAAAAAAAAAAAAAAACAGCAAACATTTAAATAACAAAAAAGCTTATGAGAGAAATCTTAATTTAAAGTATGATACATATATGGATATGATAATCGGTCAGTTATGCAACATCTTTCTCTCTCTCTCTCTCTCTCTTTTTTTTTCGATACAGTATAATTAATTTACAGAAGTAGTCTGACATATATATTGTTTAGCGAATAACATTGTGTACGTACCAATAACGTCTTTTATGGTAGCGGTGCTGTTGCATGTTATGAAGTAGGTATAAAAAGGGACCATCGCTACTCCGCCATTCTTAGCCTGTGAAGAGAAGCATTAATGTCACTTGTGCAAACTTGGAAAGCATCCGAGTTTCAAGATACACGAAATATCTTGTCGACAAATTATATTTTTTTATAGAGTTGTTTTCACTTTTTTTTTAAGGGACACTCACAATGTTAGCAAGCCGTTGTAAGATATACTGTAAATAAACAATTTGCGATAGCAAATCGATTGCAATTTTTTTTTTTTCAAACTATAGTGACAATTCTTTTTATCATCAAGATATCAAAGACAGAGGGTATTCAATACTTATTCTTGCTTGAACTACATGGGCAATGTTAATTAGGCCAGCAGGACGGCACAGTTAATAACATGTTAGCGGACAAGCTATCCGGCTTAGATCGTTGTTACTCATCCTCTCATTCTGCGGGTATAATTAAGGAAATATTGATCGGCCGCGGAAGAGAATAATGTTCGCGTGAAGATGTTAGACCTCAAGAAACTGAGAAAGCTTATTAATTAGTAATAATCTCTCTCTCTCTCTCTCTCGGAGATCCTTGATATAATATCAATTGTCTTTTACAATTTATAAGAGATTCGGAGATAATCTTTATTTTTGTAAAATACAATGTCACTTTCTCTCTCTACATTTCTCGTACAAACACACATTACTTTCCTTAGAACTATATTTACTTAGATAAGATGTATTTATAATTTGATTAATTTAGAATATCTATTTTTCTCTCAGCGCGGGATCGTCATCAGCCAGTCAATTAGCTGATACGCGAGAATAGGTTGAAATTTTAGTGAAGCATTTTTTACACATGTTTGAATTCTTGCTTGCACTCCGGCATGCCAACGCCGATTAATAAAACGTTCAATGTTATATACCGCTCTTCGTAGTCTATACATGCTTTTTAGAAGTTTGATAAAGAGTCAGAAAGTATCTCTCAGCGATCTCTCTCTCTCTCTCTCTCTTTTGAGATGACAAGATTAGCACCAATTGGAGTAGCGCCAATCACCGCGGTGGTTCGCGGATATGTGCACGGAGAATTACTGATAACAATGCAGATAAAGTTTCAAACTTCTAACACATTCGTGCTGTTTTGGCACGTTGCAAAACATTTTGATATATATCTTCCCGGAACCTCGCTTCGTCGATCGCGAATAGTTCGCGCGATTATCTCATTAGTCGAATTCGAACAATTTATACGCTTGTGTTAGATGTAAATGTAAATGCCGCGTTCTCGCTACCTCCTCTCTCTCTCTCTCTCTCTCTTTCTCTCTCTTTTTCTTTATACACATTTTACAACTTTGATGATTATAATAAACTAAGGATTTTGTTGATATCCTTACTTCTCTCTTGCTTCTCCTACGTACATTTTGCAACGTTCTATTGTGAATTTCTGAATATATAGCTTGCTTGCTATATGCGCGAGCCAAGCTTCATCGATCCGATTGGTTCCATACGTCTACCGAAAATCAAATAATCTCGATGTGGTCGAATTGTGTGCTGCGGCGCAACAAAGACTGCACCGCCGTGCAGCGGATTTCGTGTACATCGATTTACATTTTTGAGAAAATGCGCCTTTTCATTTCTACATCACAGTTAGCTGTACGCACAGCAGCAAAATATTCATTAATTCTCTGTGTATACGCTGAGTACATGATATTTTCTAACTGGCCGACGACGCGCGCATGTGTCACACACCGGGAGAGATCCGAGAGTAAATAAATAAATCCGCTCGCACACGTGCATTGCAGTAACACTTTACTAAAAAAAAAAAAAAAAAAAAAAAAAATAAACAGCGGAGAGAGAACTTGCTGGACCTACTGAATTTTTTTCACCAACAAATCAAACAGTTTTGTTGGTGTACCAAAAAATAATTCGGTAGATCCAGCAAGTTCTTCCTTCGCTGTTCAAAACTTTTTTTTTCCGTCGTGATTTTTTCGCGTTTCTCGTTCAACCTTGCTCATCTCTGTTCCCGTAAATTCGCAACAAGCGCATTTATAGTAACTGATTTGTTCTTTCTGTTTGATTCTTTTGTGTGTTTCCTCGATTGCACACATTCTCACCATCCTCACACAGCGTGGAAAAAACTTACCAGATTTCTGAGCACGTCGTCCGGCACATTTCTGGTAGAATTGCATAGCGCCCTGGCAGCGCTGTGCGAGAAGATTACCGGCGCTCTTGTCGTCTGCAGGGCCGCTCTCATCGTTCTTGTCGAGACATGTGAGAGATCGACCAACATACCCAATCTGTTCAATTCCCTGACAACTGCCTGAAGAATAATCAGGTACGTTAAACATTTTATTACCCACATACGTGCAAAGACGTCTCGTGAAAGAAGAAAAATACATTCAGTAGATTAATGAAAAATTAAAAAAACTAAACTCTCTTTCTTTCTCCCTCTCTCTCTCTCTCTCTACTAGAGATAAATAAAATAGATAACATATAAATAAGCAATCAAAAGCGTTTCCAAACTAATCAAAGTGGAGTATCGAATGGAAGGTCTGGTCTTATGCGCGGCATTAACAGTAAGGTGCCTCGATTACGTCACAAAAACACGTAGGAAGGATCGACGAGTAAGGGAGGGTTAGAGAAAAATATCGCGAGAAACGAAGAAAATTCCGGCATTTCAGCCACCATCAGCGAACATTAGTAGGAGCAACCGCTCGTTCCATCATGCAACAGCGGGGAAAAAGCTTCGACGTAGGTATTGGCAATAAGCAACGTGCGGGATCAAGCTTAGTGTATTTGTGGCCTTCTGATTTCGATGAATCTTCAATCTTAAATCGCTTAGAACAGTTTATTAAGTTAATAATTTTGAATTATCGACAATCAATATCACAAATATATACAATAAATTGCTAAGGTGCGATAATTTTATTTAATTCGAGGTCTGCGTCAATGTTACTAGTGCTTGGTGAAAATATTTTCGTAAATTGTTGGATGATTATATACTTCTGTATAACCTATCGAAATGTTATTTTCTTGTAAAGAAATGTTCGTCGGTACACCGCGTTATCGGCAGTAATAAATTTTACGCAGCAGTCAATATAATAAATATTGTCACCCATTATCTGTACGTCAACAAATTGAGACGTGCAATTGTCATTCGCACAACAAAAAAGATAATGTACGTTTTGCGTGAAAATCAAGAATTTTTTTCTCAATAAGCCAGTTAATTGGTTTGATTCGATTTCGCACTTTTCTCTTTTCTTCTCCATCTGATCTTCTTGAGCTTTTCTGTTTTGTTTTTTTTTTTTTTTTTTTCTTAATCAAAATCAGTTGCAAGACTACGAATTTCGACAGATACTCAAAAAATCGATACATCATTCGCTGCGCGAGTAGGATTTGTTTCTTTTCTTTATGAGTTTTCTTTTTTGAAGAGGTTTTCAGGATTCACGCGATGCCGCGAAACGAGAGAAATTCCATCCGACGAAATCGTCGAACCTCTGCGCGTTAACGCTTGAAATCCCTCGACGAATTCCACATGCGAAAGTGGGTCGAGATATAATTTTATGAACGCGCGAGCGGAACGACGGGAGTGATAAATGGAATGTAGGTCAAATGCGATCGGTCGCGCGTCCGTTGACGATCATTTTCCCCCCCGGTTACATCGGTGGAAAAATAATTCGCGAATTATTGAGACGATAGAGAGAGAGTCGCGATCTAAATCTCGCCGTAAAAATTGAAAATGTGACGTTTGATAACGTTTCGCTTGTCTAGATTTAAAAATTTAAATTTTTCACGTGAGAGACGTAGCAGCTAACAGATATTACGGCTACTTCATTTGTTTTTTTAATCAGTTTTTTAACAGTCAATTTCAGTTCGTAAATTTAAAAGACAAAACTTGTTAAAACGGCGCGTAATCATATTTCGGATTAATTCGAGCTTTAATACTATTTATATAATATACTATTATCTTAATCATATTGTGTGTGTGTGTGTGTGTGTGTGTGTTATACATTTTACTAGCGGGAATTATTATCTAATATGCAGGCGATTACAAAATTAGCGACTACAATTATGAATTGTACTGTCGGCGCGGTTTGCTACTATGATATTTCACGTTGATGAAATCTACTTTCCCGAGGGAAAGAGAATTTCACATATCTCCGCGCAAAAAAATTGCAAACATTTAATAAAATATTTGCATTTATAACGCGCGTAGTGAAAGTACAAATTATATGTGTATTCTCTGTTACTCGGTTGTTTTGCGAAATAATGCCGGAGGGAGAGGGAGACGCAAAGACGCTTCTTGGTCGGAAGTCTGGAGTATTATTTTTCCCCAGGATACACGTTGTGTGTCGCGTGACTCGCGTCCGTGGTTATAAAACGTGCGCAGACTCTTCCGGAAACACAAATGTAATACATGCGAACATTTTTTTGCGAACTGGATATTTCTCAGTTCGCCGGAAGAGATATATATTCGCGGATGGAGTGGTGGTACGATATAAAATGTGTTGACTCACCTTTCCAAATTCGCTGAGGCCCGGCGTGGAATCCTGAGTATTGTTCGTTTCACCAACAGAACAGACTGCCCTGCCAAGAACATGTCTATTACAACGTCGATTTCAGTTTCTCTCGTCGCAACAATCAAGAGAACGTTTAGTTTATTTTTTCTCTCTACAGACGCAAGTTTGTCTGGGCATCGAGCAAATTATATTTTACTTAAGTATTGGAATTAGAACAATATATATATATATATATATATATAATTTCCACAATAATCTGTGAAAAATTAACAATTGCCAATTGGAAATTCGTAAATATAATTAATTAAAACAAGTAGTTTTTTGTATTTGTTTTGTATTTTGTCAAATTTTGTAAAAAATATATATACGCTCTTATGGATTGATCTGGTGTCGTGTAAGAAGTTTATAACATGTTCTCTTTCCAAACCTTCGATTTAACATCTTCAATATTCTAATAATATAGTAAACAAATAACATAGTAAACAAAATCTATATTGATTCTGTTAAACGAGAGAGTTTCGTAACATTGTTTTAAATATATCTAAATATATCTGCGTAAATTTCTCATTTGTGCCTTTCGTGACAAAATTTGATTTTGTAAATTTATAAAAAAAAAAGTATCTAGTAATGGTTGTGCATATTGCACGTGTAAATACGCACATATTTTACTCTATTTATTGAATATGGATGTTGGAATCAAATAAACATATATGTACTATATTAAATATTGATAAAAGAAAAGTGTGAGAGTTAAAAAAAATAACTAAATAAATATGTGCGCGTATATAAAGCGCAAACGATTTTCGAATTGTCGTGACAATGTCACGGATGATTCGACGTCTCGTCATCTAGAACTGTGGAAAATTTAATCAGGCCGACAATCTCGCGTTCCCCAGAGAAAAGACAAAGATTACGCGATCGAAACCGATGGAGACAAAGAGAGACGAGAGAGAATAAGGTCAGAAGCTAACATTAAATCCTAGGTACACGTCCGAAAGCAATTCGGATATTGTTCCAATAAAACCGCGTTTTTTCTCATAGATGGCCGGAAATCTCAGGGCGCAGAAATGGGACCGCAGTTTTACGACATTTTCGTTGAGATGCTGCCCATGCTCGCCCATGGACTACATAACCATGCACTCCACCTCCCTATATACGTACCTTCGTTCCTATTCCCGTTTCACGGAAAGAGGAATTTTATACATTATTTAACACTTTTATTCTACACGCGTATTCGATTCTTAAAACATATCTATGTTGATCATCGATTTTTGTTTTTAAACATTGTCATTGCGTGTGGCGCTATATAAAGAAAATATCAATGTTCAAAACAAATACTCCAGTTGCGATACTTCTGGCAAAATGTGACTTGATAGCGAGAGAAGATATTATCGTTCATGTCGTGCGTGTCGTGAGATGACATTAACTTAAATTAGGGCAAGTCAGAGAAGAAAAATACGCGTACTATCTTTCTTGTGTGTGTATGTGTGTGCGTGCGCGCACGCGCGCGAGGAGAGAGATTTGCACGATGGCCCAAGGTGTAACTTCGATTCTTATTTATTGCGGTAACCGTCGCGGTGTCGAGGGAGACATAAAACAGGCGAGAATCGGAAAGAGCACAGCAAACCAGGTCGGTACCCATTGTCGTATAATACTTGGGCGTTAAAGCGGCGTTGGTCTTAGTGATATCACTGTCGTACTTTACATCCCGAGGAATCTAACGTCATTCTTCGAGATATAAATCAAGATTTGTGCGGCGGGAGGTACGTAGGATGAGATTACGAACATAATTTCTTTTATTCATGAAAGTGTAGAATATTTTAAAAAGAAGAATATTTTAAAGGCAGCTACGTTAAATAAATGCGAACTTATGCAAAAATCAATTATACCATTAGTAAACGACACATTATTATCTCTCTCTTTCATAATATTCGTAAATATAAATATAAAAGGATTTACTTTATAAAAATAAATTTTTTAAAGAGTAAATATAAATATAAAAGGATTTACTTTATAAAAATAAATTTTTTAAAGAGATAAACACAAGTAGACAGTAGAAGATCGAAGAGAACAATGTCAGACAAACATACGTAAGAAAATACGTAATGGATTTAAAATAACTAAACAATGTGATTATAGTGTAGAGTGGATTGAAAAAAACGAATTTAAGAAAATCGACTTTTGACGAATGAAAGAAAAATCTTTCTGCGATAAGAAATGTTATTCTTCTCTCTTTTTCGCGGCGAAACAAAGCTCCTCCTGTCGTCGTAATTTTCTTTTTCGACAGCGCCAAGAAATAAGCAGAGAGACGACTTTGGGAAGGATGTTTTCGAAATTACTAAAGGACTTCCAAGCGCCTAGATTTCAGGTTACTTCGGCTTTCGGTTAAGCCGATCAACCGTGGAATTGGTTTGCGTCTAAGAGTAGATCGTGATACGAAGCGCAACGAGTATCTGATAGAAAGAAAAAAAAAAAAAGAAAAAAAAACCGGGCGGACACTCGATGAACGAGTGTCTTGTACACGAAGAAACTTCTGGAGCGCGATGCAAGAAGAGAGACGCGACGAGAACGAATGTCGAAAAAGACAGCGAGACATTTTGCAGAATCTTAATCTCTCGTAAAACAACACAATGCAACTTGCTGACTCGAATAAAGTAAACGCCGGTAAACGGATTTAACGCAGCATCGGAGTATTTATGTTAAATTATGTATCAGTGATATGTTGACAGATGTAAAATTATATTCCGATACATTTGCAATTTATACTCACCAGGAGGTGTCGCACGCATGTGTCAAAGTAAGATATCGCGCTCCCAGGCCGTAAAATGTCCTAAGAACACCCAAAGAATTCCCCAGGGAATGACCACCCTCCACTCCGATAAGACTTGCAATTTTTCCTTCTCTGTGCGCTTCGATGAGACCTATTATCACATTAATCATCTCCATTATCACATTAGTCATCTCTATTATTTTTTTCAATGTATATATATATATATTTATATATAAATGAGATACATCGTGAGATAAATCGCGATCTCATTTTTTCTCCATTACTTCGATTTTTCGTCTCTTCGTTTCAAGTAACAATTTAACTACAGTCATATATAAAAAGTCTATTACGTTTTTTATGTGTGACGATAAAGATGCTAAACAACCACCACTTACGAC
This sequence comes from Pseudomyrmex flavicornis, assembly GCA_014825475.1. Taxonomy (NCBI): domain Eukaryota; kingdom Metazoa; phylum Arthropoda; class Insecta; order Hymenoptera; family Formicidae; genus Pseudomyrmex; species Pseudomyrmex flavicornis. The sequence goes on from QVNW01002902.1 coordinate 38,391, forward strand.
AAACTTGACGAACTGAGAGAATACTTAAACCTCACTCGGCAAACATTCAAGTGTGTGTACACGAGTTTATTCAAAGACTCGTCCTCTCTTACAGAACTTGAAATTATCTTCAATGAACTTCGCGCTCTCGGCCGAATTACGTTTCTTCTCTGTAAATTACCCGAGTTTTTTTTTTTTTTTTTTTACAGTTTTTCGTCGTCGTCGTGCTTATCCCATCGGGAGACGGTGCGGATTTTATAATTGCTTTTTTCTTTTTTTTTTTGTCTTTTTCTTTTTTTATCGAACGAAAATAGAACGACACTTTAAGGTAAATTAAGCAGAGGATTCCCGATATTATATTCATCGATTATTTATTATCTGACCGGTGGTGAATGAATGATTGGATGAAATCTCGGAAACTCGGTCGCGCTTCAAGCAAGTCGAAAGTGAATGCAAAGATCGGTAAAAATCGGCTTTTAGATCCGCTTTTCGGAAGTGCTTTCGGGAGTGCTGTCGATCGTCTCATTGAAACTTTCAGACTGCATCAGAGAGAGAGAGAGAGAGAGAGAGAGATGACGGAGCGGCGGCGGGAGTTTTAAGTCGACTGGTTTATCATGTTTTACATCGTATATATACGTGTCGCGATCCATGAGACTATTATTTATTTAAACTACATATTCCGGGATTTCAAATCTACTTTGCTACGGTGTATCATGTAGTACATCTGATGCAAAAGACATTCAATATGTGGATTTACGCATTTTGTCTTACTGTTACACATATCACTCTTATATCACCACGTGTAATGCGTATTTTTTATGTTGGATATATTGCTCTACTATTTTATGTACGTTTATTTAGTAAAAAGCTTCGTGAGTAATTCCAAGGAGAATCTGCGAGAGAAATTATTATTTTAACAGGTTTTTTTTTTTTTTTTTTTACACGCCTGATTTACGCTTTTATTGTGCCAGAATACTGTTGAAAGAAGCTAAAGCGTTTTATAATATATAATATGATTTAATGCGTTTTATCTCGATACAAGAAAGCCGTGTGCTATCTTTTGAGAAACGCGCCACTGATCTCGAAAATTAAAAAGCTGGTAATCGTCTTTTGTAAAGTGTTCTTTACCTTTTGCTGCTTTGAACGCAGCTCGCTCGGAAACAGCTTGCCTCTTCCCAAAAAATAAAAGGAATCTAATGAATATACTTATCTTTCTCTTTCTTCGCTTCCTCCTTTTTATTATTAATTGTATCTTGCACTAAGTTTTTCTCTGAATTGCGAATCGATTTAATATGACATTTTGTTGATTGTATTTCGAGCGCGCTAAATTGCCGAAAAGTTTCGTCATCGACTGTATTGTTGGAGTATATACTTGCGCTTGCACCTTTTGCCTTTTTCATGCAGCGACCTCCTTTTCACTTCTCGCTTGGCGAAGTTTCCCGAACTTATGAAAATGGCTGACAGCTTTCCGGACCGGGGGGGGGG
>QVNW01002903.1:0-13272 GCA_014825475.1 Pseudomyrmex flavicornis
TCTCTCTCTCTTGTGTAACAAACGAGTGGCTTATTTTCTACCGTTTGTTATGTAGAATGTTTGTTACTGAGAATATGTAGAATATGCTCACACGTAAAAATTTTGTAAAAAAATATTTATACCAATTAGATTCGAGGAACGTCGGATTTTTATGTGTGCTCGTGATTGATGATTTTAGAGACGCGTGTGTGTACTATTCTTATCCTTTAAGCGAGATATTATATATTTCTTATTTACACATAAGAATGTTTACGTAGTTACGACAGAATATATTTGGACGAATACGTCAAGCTTATGACAACATCCCTGAATTTGAAATGCTGTCTGTCTCGAAGCGCGCCGCGAAGCATTATACATATATCAGTGCGCGACTGCTTCATCCGAAGACATGTCGGTTAGAGGGTGTGCGCGCGCTAGACGATTGGATGCCGAAGTGAGGAGGAGAAAGGAGACGGAGGGTAGCCCGAAGGAAAGGTGGTTTATAAGGTGGCTGCACAGTCGAGGAGGAGACGTTAGAGCGCGCATGAGACGGTAGCGCATGACGGTGTGCTATGTTGTGATGTAATTAGGTTGTCTGGAACACTCACGTCACGTCACACGGTGCGTTGCAGGCAAGGCGGGCGAAGACATAATGCGGCGTCTATAGCCGAAGCCGACAGCCTCTGGCTTCCTCTTCCTCCTCCTTCTTGCGCCCCGCGCCGAACATTCCTTCGGGGCTCCGACGTCTCCGAGCAACCATCTATCGCCTTTTCGCCCTCTCCGACACCCATTCACCTAAACCTTCATCTTCCGCACGGAACTCCACTCCCCTCATCGGGGTTAATAATGTCGGCAATAATTAGACCGCCTGTCCCAAATCAGCTTCGAGTAACTCCGCGCGCGCAACACAACACCGCGTTTATATAATATATATTGTATATATTTGCTATGTAGTGCAAACGGGGAGGGGTAGTTGACACATAATTTGTTGGAATCGATTCCGATCGAAATAATTTTGCTTTTCGATCGTTGTTCTCTTGCGACAATCGATCGAGAAAAAACAAGACAAGTTTTCAATTTTGAAAAATTACAACACAATAGTTTTTCTCGAAAAGCTTAAAATCTGTATTCGCAAGAAAATAGCTTTTGATTGTAAAATTGACAGGTTTTCCCCTCTTCCCAAGCTCAATTACAACAGAATGTCCCAACAAGATGAGTTTAATTTTCACAATCATCTCGCTGCGCAAACATGCGCTCTGATAATAAACCAAAGTGACCGAATGTAGTGTTTTCGAAACACAAGACTTGCCCGGTCTGAGTAACTACTTTACGAGAGAGAAAGAGAGAGAGAGAGAGACGGGCAAATGAAGGGTTGTCTCTCGACTTTTTCTGGTTCCCGCGAGGTAACGTAATCACGAGATGCCTCGAGCTTCGCGTAAATAATACGCTCCACGAGGCTAGCTGTAAATTATGAGATTCTTCCAGGTATTGATAATAATTGATCGTGATATCGCCGAGATGCCGCCATCAAAAACGTGTGAGCGTATGCATGTGTGTGTGCGTGTGTGTGTGCTACAATTTCTTCACTGTTTCAATAATGCAATTTGCAATTCAAATTATCGGCGGAAACTGGGCGAAAATAAGATAAAATAATTTTGAACAGTCTAGGATTTAAGACAGAAACGAGTTTCGGTTGATTTATGTCTTAATCAGGTTTTTCTTTTTCACGCCGACGTGTATATGCGCGGATGCATGTCAGTACGCTCCGGAAAAAGAAGTAAAACGGAGTCCTGTATTCGATCACCGGCGTGTCTCGCGAACGAAATATCATCTTTGGCACGAGAAACGAGATTGCTTTGAATCTTCGGTGGTGATCGATCGAGCGTGTTCTCCGCACACGCGGTTATAAACAGGGTCGCGCGAGTAAACCACGTTCCATATGCAAATGCGTTCCGGATCGTAAAGCGTTACGATAGTTTCGAGTTTTGCGACACAATACACATCAATGTTAAAATATTATTTGACGTATCACAAAAAAAAAATACACATACGCATTACGTAAAAGTAACGCGTAAATTAGCGGTAATATTAGTCGGTATACGCATGGAGGAAAATACAGGGGCGAGCGATTACCGCGGCTAATAAGCGTAGACTTGTAAATGATATTATACGACGGTGATAAGTGGAACGACGATTTTTTTATTTTTGCAACCTAACGCGAGAGTTGATAAATCATTTCTCTCTCTCTTGCGCGCGCTCGCGCGCAGTGAAAATCGCGAACGGTGCAACCGCGCGTGTGCCCTCTCGCGCACTCTCATAAATCATCAATAGGTATATATCCTATTACCGCGCTCCGCTTTAAAGCGCGTTAAGCGCGTTGCAGGCAGCGCGCAACCCTTGCGTTTAGCCTTCGACTTTCTGAACTCTGATGATATTTGTTCCGTCACGCGATGGACGACGCTCGGCGCTTTATGGGTTTTAACCGTTTTCACTAACGGTTTCGATCTTAGCTTTGTAACGCGCGATCGTTGACGACACGCTACGCGATTCGCGCGAGAAACGTAAGAAGAATTCGCTCTCTGTCTTGCGAGAATCATCAGAAACGTCAGCGACGAGACGCGAATCCCGTTTGCGGATTTAATGTTGTTTATTTAACCCAATATCCCCACCGGCGTTACACAATCAGGCGTCATTACGACTCCAAGGAACGGCGGCGGGGGTTCGCGCGTTCGCTTGCCGGTCGTAATGGCGGAGCTGCGAGGCATAGTGTTCCCAGCGTGGTAATTGTATTTCCATGCTCGGTAGGTCGGCAACCACCGAGACTACTTCGGCTTGGCTGGGCTGGTGGCTGGCAGGCAGACTGGCTGACTGACTAACTGAACGAACGACAAACGGCGCCACCGCGTGAGCTCTGATTGACTGCTTAGTCGCAAGAGAATGGCCCGCGCCACGACGACAATAACGCGGCCCCTTCGACCCACCGCCGCGCTGATTTCTCTCTCTCGGCTTCTCGCACGTATATTCTCCTTTCCTTTGCACGTTGCTCTCTCGGTTTTCGTGAGCAGAAAGTTCTTTTGCTCTCTCTCTCTCTCTCTCTCTCTCTCTCTCTCTCTCTTTCTCCTCTTTTCTTTCTCTTTCTCGCTTGCGATGGCGTTTCGGCATTGTCACCGCTCAGCCACCCTGACTTTGCCGCTGTTTCGCGTCGAAAACAATATCCGCAACGATATTGCGTGAGCTCGATAATTCTCGCTCGGGAAATGCGATTGTTGCCTTCCTCTCACTTTCGCACCCCTTCTCAGGGGGGCCCTTCCACATACCGGCGTACGTGCGAGCACTTCTGCTATGTTGCGGGGTGCGACGAACTTCGCCCCGGGAAGCTGTCGTCGCACACACATAGGCGACGAAGGGATTCCGGACAAGGGGTGCGAGAAACAGGTTATTGAGTGAACTAGGACAATGTCGTTTTCGGCGACGGCAAATTGAACGATAAATCGATGGCCCGTGCCGGGTTTCAGTTGATGTTCGGACGTATATTTAAGCGTTTTGTTCTCTCGGCTTTCTAAGATGAAGCGCTACAAGCTCGCAAGGAGCTTGTACTTTTGTTCCCGGCTGCGCGCGTCATTTATTCTTTCGGTAATCCGAACTTTTTCTCTTTGTTCGCTTCGATATTTCTTCTACGCTAGAAGGTTATCATTACCGTGCAACGTAACGACGGAGGCGATCAGGGACGATGAAAAGAACTCGGCGGGAAAGATGAACTTACGGATGTGTGAGAGAGAAAAAGAGAGAAAGAGAGAGCGCGATTGTGAGACAATACCGGCAGAATGAATGAATACGTTGATGAATTCACACAATGGACGAGCAGAAGAGGCAGCGCTACCCCGGCTGACACAATGGGGCGACAAAAACATGACTGTTCCCCGACGCGGAGACCAAGCCGAAGCGAGTCGCTCGTAAGTGGATACGTAAGAGTAAAAGAACGAGCTAGAGGAGTGTGGAGAAAAAGAGAGAAAGAGAGGGAATGAAAGAAAGCAAGTATAAGGACGAGAGACAGGAGAGAGAGAGAGAGAGAGAGAAAGCGCAACTCTTTTACGCCGAGTATTTTCGGCGTGGCATTTCGGCTGGGCAGGGCCGGTAATGACGTTGGGTTTCGATCGACAACAAAATTGCCGGACCGATGATATCGAAGCGAAAAGGCACGACTACCTTGTCGTCGTCGGCGCAGCTTTGCACGCGTGCATTAGCGCCGTGATGGCGATGAAAGACGAGGAGATACACTGTTATTAGACCCGTTCTCGGAAACACACTACAGGTATTTGCTTCCACAGCAGGAATTCCGAAAGGTTTTGCCAACAATAACGCGTTCTTATTTCCAGATTTTCTTAAGTACCTTCTACATTAGCAAATAATTGCGACGGGTAATACGCATTTCTTGCGATCGAACGTGTTTAGAATCATTGTGTGTGAATTAGAAAATTGGAAAAAAAAAGCCACGCAAGAAACTCGGTATTTAAAAGAAACTCTTGGGTCGGTGTAAATTTTTATTTTACGACGCTGTCTCGATTTGAAATCGCTTTGAATTGAATTGCGCAATCACGTCGTTTCGATCAGGAAATTCCACTTGATCGCTTTGCGGACATTCCTAGAATATCACAATACACGCTCATTGAGGGGATTAATCAATAAACCGTCACTTTATCATCGCTGTCCGAACTATTAACCCGTTCGTCTTATAGAATATATAATTATTCCACGGATTGTGGAGACGAGAATGGCGCAGTGAGAGAAAGCGACAATTTATAATCGGCCGTAAAAGACATCTTTCCGCGGCGCGGCGATTAACGTTTTGTACCGCTCGCGGGCTCATTCAGCCGAAGGAGAACTCGCGGTCATTACAATTCCGAACAAATAATGCGCGTGTGTCGCAACTGTATAATTATGAATACCTTTTTCGACGATACCGTTAGGGAAGATAGCCGTTTATGCCTTTCATAAAGATTCCTGGATTCGTCGGGCTCGTCGTTACCTCGCACGAGAGAAAGAGAAGGACGAAAAGAGAGGGGGGGAAAAACGCTACTGAATGAAGCTATTGTGTTTGGCGTTGTGCAAGAGAGCGCCGCTCTCTGCTTAGGCTTAGGTTCTAAAGCAAAACTAACTGGCGAACTCGAAGACGAGGAGAAAAATACACACGAGAAGAACAAGAGCCGAGCTGAACGATCGGGTTGATTGAATATTAAGCGCGGCATCCGCGAAGGCTGTGATTATTTATTTTTCCGGGACGTGCCTCTACACACAATGCGCCACATTTGTCTGGTAATTAAAAGAGATGATTGATAATATTGTATATCTTCTTTTTATGACCGAGAGAAACCGTGATCGATTTCTTTTAACGAACCTTGCTCCTCTCTCTCTCTCTCTCTCGTAACAGTTTACTTTCGTTTTGTATATAGTCGGAACAGGTTTCTCTATTTCGAAGATACGCATTGCGTGATACAATAACACGCAATATTGCTAACGAGTAATGATGCAAAACTATGTAATAATTGGAAGAATTGCGATGCACTTTGCTGGGCCGGGGAAAATAAGGAGATCTGTTTACGCGGTTCTGTGGTTATCTTTGCATAATATACTCTCGATGTATGTGAAAACAAATTCAGAACCAGTGTGTGCTCGAAGTCTCTCGCAAGGCGCGCGCCACGATATCTGCTTACGATTCCGCGACAGTGATTTAATAAATAATGAGGGGTGCGAGCCCTCCTATTATTTATTTATTTTTTTTTTCATACCCCAATCGAACGTCTCCCTTCCTTCTTCCCTTTCGCGTGTGTCAAATCCATCAATATTGTATTCACCCGCGTGTGTCCCGGAGAAAATCGCATTAATTTTCGCTAATGGTTCAACTTTAACAATTTGCATGGGATTACAGAAATCCTTTGCTGATGGCACTTGCCGCCTATGCAAATAAATGCTTTTCCAACAGCGACTTGCAAGTCTGGCGAAATAAGGAGGAAGCGGGAGAAGAGAGACATAGAGAGAGAAATGCTGATTGAATCTCCTTTCGATGTTAGAACAACTTACTTCGATCTCCTACGATCTCCTACGTAGGCAGAAAGCGAACGGCTGTGCGATGGAAGATTATAAACACGCTTATTAAATATCCCTTAAAGCAAGTTTTAATGTAGAAAAATAACGACCGTGCGCGAGAAATTAGTGGTTACGAAGAAAACTATCGTAGTTGATTAAGGGACGTTATAATCGCGTGATCGTCTTCAATAAAATTGACAGAAATATTTTCGCCATGGCAGTGAACGGCGCTTGTGTAACTAGTAAATATACGTGTGTGTGTGTGTATGCGCGCAGAGCGACCCAATACACACAACATAGCTTGTACACGAGCGTGTAAATCGAGTGGAAGTAGGGCTTTTGTGGGAAATGCGGTGCGTGTCGCCGAAGCACAGGTCCGCCTGTCAACAAAAACCACTTTCGGACACTGTACCACTTCACGCTACCGTACATACGTTCCGTCAATGTTTATCAATTAGTTCTCCGTCGAGGGACTCGCCTACATTCGCGTGAATTATACTGTCACCGCCCGCCGTGCGACAGTTTATTTGTCGCACTTCGCCATATCGGTAAGTCGAAATCGGATTTATTTTGCGCGAGTTTAAACGAGAGGAGTAACCTAGTGCGAAAGTATCTTCTGTTTCACAAACGAAATCCGTAAGCGGGGCATCGGGCCCCGTCAATGAGCTCGCATTATCGATTATATTAAAGCGCGTCCGTATTAAAAATCCATCATTTGATGTTGTAATTATCTCGGTTTATAAATTGGTTGTCACTTTTTTCTCGCTTAAGGTCGCGCATGATGAATACGTAGATCGTCAGGGGTCCCGTTACACCTTTACCCTTATACATCGATTCCCCCCACTTTTCCCCACCCGCACCTTCGCTCATCTCCGTGAGCCTGTACATTAGCCTGTGTGCGGCAGGAACGAGCGGCGCAACCTCACGTGTGCAATTTGCGAAGTTGATACAAACACTCCGGATAAAAAATTTTTACCAAAACATACACACGTACGTACATAGTATTTATATGCTGTGTAGTACGTATATATAACAATAAATAAATATACATATGTACACACATACGAGAGATAAGTTTATCAGCAGTAAATATTTAAAAGTAAACAGCTTATCGAAAGGCGTAGAAATTATTGATAATACAATTTACGCGCGCTATCTGCATTATTCCGATAAAACCGCAATCAGCGTAGTGCCGGACTGAGATAAAATATGCGCATGTTTCATTGCATATTCCGCATATATTCGAAGGTGCATAAGGCAGTGCCGTTTGTGTTGCGGAAGATTAATAGTTTTCCGCCGCTTTGGGAATGAACGCGCGGCTTATTTTCGTGCGAGCTGTGTGGTAAATATACGGTTTTAATCGAGCGTATCTGCGTGAATATACGGCGTATTTATGCAAGTATATCCACGACACACACCGGCGGCGACGGTCGATCCCTCCGCGAGCGCGTTGAGGTAACATTATTGTGCTCAGCGTTATAGGGTCCAACTTTCGAGACAGGCCTTTTTCTCTTACTCTTCTCGCGAACTTACTCCGGCTTCTCGCCCTGATGGCGGCTTAACGGCGCACCGTTATGATAAGCTTAAATGCACGCCTGTCCATTCGTCTCGTATATACATGTACCAAGCCAAGCCGATCCGTGACGTAACAATAAAACATTGTTAACGCTGATTGCCCTGCGGTCGCTATACCGTTCACCCGCTGGAATTTCTTGTTGCCGCGCCGGGTGAGCGACGGCGCGAGGCAAGGGAAGCACGTGCACACGCGTGGAAAAGCCGACGATGATGACGATAATAATGATGATGATGACGCCGATCCACGCGGAATGGACTCTGCACGCGCGCGGACAGCGCACATGCGCTAGAACGTGGTCTAAAAGATTCACGTGTGCGTGTGTTTCGCGTGCTCGTGCGCATCTCTCTCGTAAGGATGGATTCCATTATATAAATAGCATAAGTTACACAAATGGCTCCGCGAGATCGGAACTTCCCCCGAGCGGAAGTGGCGATCTGTAGATTTATACCAAGTAGCGTATTACACGCGTGGCTCACGTGGTGGTGCGAAAAATTCGCGTAAGTGTCTAACGGTTACTTTGTTCAACCGTTTCTTCGGAAGATTATTACTTTAAGCAAACTGATGGGTTGTTTTATTACTATCATTGCATCATGATTTCGCCTGTGCATGCATGAGAAAGAGAAAAAGGGAGAGAGGAAGAGAGAGAGAGAGAGAGCAAGAGAAAACATAATTAATGAAATTTGTAATTGGATAATGGCAAAATTTATTCCGCGCTTGCTCGCACATGCGAAAAGACCGGACACGTCCGACACATCGTAATCCAATTTAAAGCAACGTGACCAAACAAGTTTTCTCCAAATTACGCGGCGAATATCTCGTTACATACCACAAATCTGTCGGCGCATCTTCGCGGTCGCGCGTAAATATCGAGTTCTCTGAAAATGTTCGCTCGCTCGCGCGCAACCCACGATTTATTTCGCTCGCGTATTCGTCCACGTTGTCATTATCATTGCCATCATTGGCCACCGTATGATTCTGTGAAACCATTTGTGTACACCGCTCACCGACAATACGCCGGCGCATCTCCTATATAACAAGGTTCGTTGTATACTGCGCGCGGGAACGCGATACTTCGCCGTCGGATAATCGTTATGGGCGATCTGACGTGTCTTCATCGAGTCTTCTCCGGATACGATTCCTCGGAAACGATTACGCGTCTTGGACCTCGAAGACGACGATGGTTTTTCTGTCCTTCAACTTCGTAACTGACGATTGATATTATACCGATATTTGTACAGTGTTTTCAATTTATCGTTGACTTACAAAATTTTTTCATAAACAATAAGTTTTGTTTGATGATTGATATAGCTTTGTTTTTACGTGCCAAATAATTATTTAAGTAGATTATTTCTTCCAGTGAATTTATACATACAATTACGCGCGATACGTATTAAAACATAGCACAAACATTATATAAAATGGATACGCGATCATGTTTTTCGAATACGCGACCTGCGTGCTCAGAGTCGTTGATCGAGTATAGAAATGAGATGAGGAATCGGAATTGCACGGACGGGATGGGAGAGGCACGACAGAAAGGCGAGGGAAACGGGGTGAGAAATCGCGTTGGCAAGGGGACGGTGGTGTGCGAGGACCGAGGAGAGGGCAACAAAACGCACGGAACACAGCCGGGACGCAAAACGAGGACCAAGATAAGCCGTGCCTCCATCAGACTGCTATTTCTCCCGTGACAATAAAAATTATAGGCTATCTGGACTGGAAAACAACAGGTCGAGCGGGCTGCCTCCGGATCGTGGTTTGCATTCATTAAGGCTCGACACGCAAGCAGTGGCGGCTCCGTGATGCTCTCTCTTTTTCTCCCTCCTTCTCTCTTTCTCTCTTTTTCCATCCTGCTGCTCCGCTTCGCATTCTCTTCCTCTTCGTCTCGCGCCTCTCTCGGTTCATCTCTGTTCCTCTTTCATCCCCGTCGTCGTTGGCGTTCGGAGCCAGGTACCCCATTCGATTCCCTTAAGGGACCCCTTCCCGCTCTTTTGCCCCACAGTGCCCCTTTGCAACATCTTCGGCCGGTTGCCCGACCGCTCGCCTCTGTCTCGAGATTCTTTTTCAACATGAAGTCTCAGCTTGTATCGAACTACCACAACCGGCCCCGTCCATTACCATTTTACATATTACACATTATAAATAACCAATCTCACTTTCGGACTCACCCCTTCTTCGTGCCGCCCTCGATTTTGTTTCTGTCGTTCTTTTCCCAGGGATTCTCCACCGGTCACGCATCCGACGTTTGGCGGATTTGTTCAACTTTTGTTTCCTGACCAAAAAAAGATAGATGTTGCTTTCGCGCATATATATACAAATGGCAACGAAGAGTCCAAACACGTTTAAATTATAACAGTCCCAACAATGTGCAAATCCCTGCTGTCAAACTTGCGAAGGATGCCGGCTCGTTATCGTCGCTTTCATGCGAACAGGACGAGGCCAATTTAACGGCAAATAAGCAGGACTTTATAACCGCGAACGGGCTGCAATTTGAAGCGGTTGTGTCCTTACGGACGCGCAGCGGCATTCGACGTGTCGGTTAAACATTTCTTTGGGCAATGGAAATCTATTAAGAAAATAACCGCCCATTACTTCGGCACGGCCAGTGGCGAGATACCGCGGTAATGTGTACGTATATATGCACGTGCACTTTAATAAATCAATATGTTTGCCGAGTCAGAGAGATAGAGAGAGAGAGAGAGAGAGAGAGAGAGAGAGAGAAAGAGAGAAGGAGAGGTCGGCGGCCATCAGGTCGGATCGTTCGAAGACGCGGTTACTGACGGCGCTGATTACGTTACAAATCTCCGCGAGCAACCGTTAATTTAACGATTAACCACTTTCTTTTTTTCTCCCGGTGCAGTTTCCCGGTGCGATAGATACACGACCGAGTTTCGACGATTTACAAATACGAGTTCGCGGACAACAAGGAGTTCACGACGGTTTTCTCTTTGCTTCAAAAAATGAAAAACGTATATAAATCACGAGGAGGCTGCGCGCGCTCTCTCTCTCTCTCTCTCTCTTTCTCTCATCTTCTCTCTATCTGAAAAGACAAACACGCATCGACGGATATTTAAGACAACCGACAGTGATGGTCGCGACAGTGCGGGAACCATTACCACTTTGCATATAACATGTTTTAAATTAACCGCTCCCGGCGTCTTCCTTTCGCGTGAAAAGGCGCACAAAGTCGGTGGACTCGTCAAAGCCTCGAAAGGCGGCCACTCGTTACATTGCGTGACACACTCGCGCCGTGCCTCGCTCCCTTCCACCCCCTTCACTTTCCTACTCCATCGTTCTCGCGTGTACATATTTGAAACTTTGTAATATGGTAGCCGAGATATAGGCAGCAAATTATACGGATTCGCGAGAGAGATATTAAATGCACGAGTGCTGCGCGATCCCGAAATTATCTCATAAAAATTAATAAACCGCCGCGTATTCTCTCAGGCGGTGAAGTAATATATTATTTCATTACGCGTAATTGCACGATCATTATTCCCGACTTATTACCGTGCGCGGGTGAACTGTCTATCTGTCTTCGAAATTTCTTAGCTGCAGCGCGCATCTGACACTGGGTTGTACCTATAAACACGCGCGATTGTTTTTTGTTTCGGGAATATATATCCTCTCTCTCTCTCTCTCAAACTCGTATCAACTTTCAAAAGTTGAACGACGAAAGTTTACGACGTTATTCTTCTAACGTGTTCATCTCCAAAACTCGCGATAACATCGAAACGCGTAGCGGAGATATATCTGTTGAAGCGGACATTGAAGAATTATTATTTACAATCCGATTTATAAATGCAACAAGCGCCTTCCACCCGCGCGGAACCGAAACGAAGGACGGGAATTCGCGCGGGACTCGCGCGACGCACAGACATATAATTATACATAAAGTATCATTAAGTTGCCATAATTCTTATGTTATTGCGTTATTTAGCGAGACACCCCGCTGCGGGAGATGCGGCATCTTCTCGCGGTATCGCCGTGCGCGTTTTACACGCGTTTTACACGTGCGCGTCCGGCTATTATAAGCGGACCGTTGTGCGTGCGCCATCGAGTTATGTGTCACGTGAAAAACAACATAACGCAACGTTGACGACGAAGAAACTCGACCGAGTCTGAAAATACGCTTCCATGTCCGCTTATTGACGAAGAAAGTTTTTTCGCTCGATGTCGTTAGCACCTTCGAAAAGTGCGGGAGACGTTATTACGGGCGATCGTAGACGAGAGTCGGTGTGTGTTTGTGTGTGAGTGTGTCGCGTATACGCGTGGTCGTTGATACTTTTACAACCGTCGACTGGTACGACCGCTTCGCCGCACAGGTGCCGAAGCCGCACTACTAGCTGGATTTCTATAAGTATTCCGACGCGCGTATGAAGGTGAAGACGTAGAGGCCGAGTATTCGTTACACGCATAAAACGCGCAACTTAGGTGCGCGCATCGGCGAAGTCGTCTCAGAATTCCGCTTTCCGCAATATACGCGACGACGTTTTGTTCGTCCATAGCGGCTACAAGCGCGCTTAACTGACTGCGAATTAAAATTCCACGATATAAGCGATTGCTTACGACGATTAATCGCACCCCTGCTGCTACACGCGCCAAGCTCCTCTTCTTCCCTCCTTTCTTCTCTCCCCGATGTGGTTTTCTATACGCACACGAGACACACCACCGTCTCGACGACCAGCGAGTGTGAGAGAGAGAGAGAGAGAGAGAGAGAGAGAGAGAGAAAGAGAATGAGACAGACGACGTTCCTTTATTTTCAGTATCGGACGATTCTTCGGAGCGTTTTCGAGCGAGAGAGATCCGGGACATATATCGGCGCGTATACGCCGCATCGGGTTTCGATAAATCTCGCCGCGTCTCTCTTACAGCGGGGTCCCCCGATCACGCAGCGTCGCTCGCGTCCGCCGCGAGAAACCGGACACGAGAAATGTAAATGTCCGCCGGACCGGCTTCCACGGTAATTCGTGCGCATCAAGTATCGACATGAATCGGCAATCGAAGAGAGATTGTGGAAAATCTCCTCCTTATTTTCGAGCGCGAAATTTCATCTCACGTTTTTCCCACATCACGTACTCGCTTATTAATGAAATATCCGTACATTGTGTTCGGTGAGGAAGGGGAGAAGAGGTTATACATGTTAGATTTAAATTGCAACATTGTAGAGAGGGATCAGAGTTCATCGAGAGAGGGAGAAAGAAACGCAGCAGCAGCAGGTTGAAACGAGTTTCTTCATCAGACGATACTTGAAACTGCCCCGTGAGGCTTTGAATTGTGCGACACCTCTCTCGGAGAGGAGCTATACGCAACGGCGGTGAGATTTAGCGCCGCGGCGACTCTCGGAAATGGAACGTGGCCTGTGTGAGATGAGGTACGCACGGCCTGACCTCCGCCACGGCTATCTTCGATTTATCTAAATCAGCGGCGCGGAGAAGACGCGGTCCGGCGCAAGAGCTCGTATAATGCGTGTTACACATAATAAAGCAAGGGAACACAGACACGCGGTTCGGTGTCAGGATACGGAGGGAGGGCAAGGCGATATATATACGATGCGTGCGTTGCCACCGCACGCGTATATATATATATATATATATATATATATATATATATATATATATATATATATGAGA
>QVNW01002903.1:13290-28617 GCA_014825475.1 Pseudomyrmex flavicornis
TATATATATATATATATATATATATATATATATATATATATATATATATATATATGAGATGCATCGGACACGACGGTTGCGTGTGCGTGTGCACACGCAATGAAAGAAAAAGGGGGAGCCGATGTGGTTGCTCGCACAACGGGCGCGCGGTACAAAAAGTACATTGCATTTATAAGTCATTTATTATGAATTACACGATGGTATATTTAAAATGGGAGGCATGTCTTGTACGTGGATATATGGGATATCGAGATTATAACGCATGTGCGAGCGGGAGCGAGCGGGAGTCGAAGCGAGGTAAGGAAGAGGGCACGGGGGAATCGAAGAGACTACAAGAGGTTTCGTATCTGCCTGGGATGATATCGTGTAGGTGTTTCTCTCGCGTGCGCACGCCCTACCCCTGTTCTTTGCGCTTACGATCGCACGCGTGCGTGCGTGCGTGCGTGCGTGAATCTCGCGTGTGCGATTGTATGTACGCGCGCGCGCGCGTCTACAAATTGATATAGCCGGCCGCATGCCGCGGCTCCCGAATAAAGTTCGAGAAGAGAAAGAGAGAGAGAGAGAGAAAGGCAATTTTATGCATGTATGTATGTATCTATTAAAGTGAATATATACTTTTCAGAATATAAATACATCGTGTATACATATTGATGATATGTAAAGTGTGTGCGTACGCACGTATATGCATTTACGAAGTATATATATTTACAAACTGCGTTAAGTGCATAAAGAATGCGCTTTGAGCGAACGAACGCGCGCGTTTTCTCCATTCGCTATAGATTCTTCGTTATTAGATTTGTAATAAATATTCCCTCCCGCGTGATTAATAATCGTGATTGTTGTTGGACTTAATATAAGTTGGAAGAGATCATACGTATTACATGTATATATAACGGGGAGAGATCTTTTCTCATTTCACGACGGCGTTAATGACGTTGCGCTGTTTGTCGCCAGAAAGTTGGATTTCGAGGCAATTAATCACAGCAGTTGGCCGATGCATAGGTGAAAACCGATTCGACAAGGATAATTAATCGTACGTGTACTTTCCGAAGCCGCGTGATTGCTTTCTTACCGCTAAGTACGCGCCACGCACGTCGCGGCGACGGTTGTTAACGTGTCTATCGCAACATGTTAATCGGTTATATCGCACATATAACGTATACAACAGTACGTGTACAATATGTAAGTACAATATGCGTACGGAACATAATCGTGTGTGCTTTGCGCGCGAACGATGTAAATTCTCGCGTTTGTAAGAAAAGAAAAAGTTTCCGCGCCTTGTTACTCAATTGTTTCGGCCGCGTGACACCGTCATATAAGTATTACACGGCAACGATAGAAATCTGTACGTTCGATTCGTCGAAAGGTTATCGATACGCGCGATCGGAGAGAGATCGACGCCGTGTACACGCGCGTCGTGCTTTTATAGGATCTATAATACGGCTAGTTACATAAGTTAGCGAAGTTGTTTGACAAATTGCCCGCCGCTTCACGGCGCACGGTAGTCTTCTTCGTAGTGACTCGGCACCGCTTACGCGCTCTTGAGGTTACGCTTATCGCTTTCTAATGGTGTTTTCTTTCGATTCTGTCTTTGTGCGGACCGTCGTGTTAAATTATTATTGTCGACTTCACGCATTGGATAAAGCACGAGCGGAAAATACAAACGGAATTAAACTTCATATGTGACATTTATAATCTCACTGGTATTTTTTCAGTTGATTCGTGAAAAAAAAAAAAAAGAAAAAAACAGGAACGTGTTTTAATCGAGATATTTTGATCAGGGGGATTGCAACATCTACGTTATATCGTTTTCAGATCGCGCAACGACAGCGCTGATACGCGAAACCGAGAAAGAAGAGACAAATACGTTGTATACCGAGCCAAGGGGTAAATGGCCTTCCAACAGCCTAGACGTACCTTGACCCGACAGAGAAGAAGGAACCATCGAGAGATGCTATGAGACAAAGAGGGACGAGCGCACGCACGCACATGTAATAGAGAGACAGGAGATCGAGCAAAAGAGAGAGAACGAAAAAGAGGGAGAGAGAGAAAGAAAGAGAAAGATAGTTTAGAGAACAGGTGCGCGACCATTGACCGCCAGCTCTCTGCCTACTGAATTATCATATACGTTCCTTGAGCGTCGGTGATTTAATCGTGCCGATTACCGGTGAACCGTGTGCCCGAGGTGAGGTCAATTAAGATGAGTTAACGGATAATAATAACGTTTGGGGAAGAGGGGGAGGGTTGCGCGCCGTTTGTGCGCGAACTTCGCAGCTTAGAAGTTTTACTTCTAAGAGAATTAACAGGACACGCGTTTGATCGTTTCGTCGCGCGATAATGCGTGCAAACAACGGGAAACACGCGTGAGCTTTTTGGTACGGGCGATGTTAGATAACACGATGCAGCGTGTATAACGGACGTAGATAGTCGTGACACCGACGCGTCGAGTCCAGCCGCAGGTCACACGCGGTTGTTAATTATCGTAAGCATTAATAATTACAGAGAGAGAGTAATATTATCTCTCGCTGTAAATTTAAAAGCAACTTTTTCAAGCAGTGAACGGTCTTACGATAATACGCGGATATCGACGATATCCACGACATGATCTCTCTCTCTCTCTCTCTCTCTGGTCTCTCGGAACCGACCGAGGCTTTAACGGCAGAAAATCTAATGTAATGGCCTGGTATCTCCCCCCTGAGTGGAACGCGCAACGTCAGAGCCGGTCGTTTCGCGCTCTTTTACACCAACGTACATGATAATGCGTCGACTCCGATGTAATCGAGATATACTATCGATAATTACGCTCGCCTCCGTAATTTTCCCCGCGTTCATCCGAGACAATCTTTCTCTCTCTCTCTCTCTCTCTCTTTCTTCGAGCGGGGGTCTTTATCATTATGGAACATTCTCCTAAATATATACTGTTTCGTTATCGTAAGTAAACGTTTTTCGCGCGAGCTACGCCCTCCCACCACGAACAAATTATATACCTTTCGGAACACAGTAGCGCGTAACCATCCGACCGCGGTAGCAATGCACGGTAATTGTAATGAGGGTGCAGTTCAGCCTCTCGAAGCATTAGCGACATGATGCTTCTTTCTCTCTCGCGCGAGTCGACACGATAATATTATTTAAATCAGTATTGCGTTAAAATATTCTCCGAAAAAAAGAGAAACGCCTGACGTAACTAGATTAGATCTTACACGTAAATAATTATTGTACAACAACCGAAAGAATTTATTTAGAGAATGTTACGATAGCATGCGTAGCATAACAATTTTAGAACCGAACAAACCCAACCTCGAGCGCTTAATTAATATTCTTAATTAATCGGCACGTGGAATAATCACGTCGCTCGCTCACGTTTCTCGTCTCGGATAAAATTCCAGTCGTAGGAATCACGTAATCTCTTAAACTCTCGGAGGCTGTTATCGCAATCGTGGCAATCGAGCGCATTCAAAGCGATTTCTCAAGCGTGTACGGCGTCTCCCTTCACCTCCGGTTCCCTAAGGGCATCAAGCCGGGAGCACCTGTCTCTCAGCGTCCACTCTCGGCGCCCGGCTTGTTAAAAGCAAATAAATCGACGATTGACACGCGCGATTGGTTGAACAATGACATTTAGGGCTCGCTCTGACGGGGAAATTTCTCTCTTTGCTGTTATTGTTATCAAGGTCAAATTGCGCTCACACCTGAGAAGCAGGTGACTTTATTGACGGGCATATGTTGCAATTATCAACATTATTATCAAGAGTCGTGCAAAACGCGGCTTACGGACGAAAGATGTGTGTGATGAAGCGCTTTTAATAAATCGCAGAGAGTCGAACTGCTCCGGATTGACAGGCGTGATTCCGCGACTAATGACGGGCGGCGTGTATAAGCCGCGCGGAGTGGACTCGCACGAACATACGGAATAGCGTGCGACGCGCTGTAACAATGCGTGTCTGCGGCGCGGCACAGCACAGTGCTCACTGTGTGAGTGTGGGGCTGAGCTGTGGCGTGAAACGCTGTTAGTATGTGAATCCACACGCGGGGCCCGGTCGCCACGGTGCCAACGTGCGTGGGCTGACAGGCTGACAAGCTGACAGCAAGCCGAGCTCCGACCACCCGACACCTCACTGTCAAGCAGACCGGGACTCTCTCGTAACTTCTCTGCTCTCGTCTCTTGTCTCCGGCCCTCCTCTCTCTTTCCTTCTCTCTCTCCCTCTCTCATTTTGCCGGTCTCCAGTTTCTCTCCGCCTTCCCGCTATTTCTTTCTTTACCTGTCTTCCGTGTCCTCGGCCGGCCGTTCTATCTCGTTCTCCAGCCTCTGAGAGGACTTCATGGTTAAAAGTCTCCTTCGTCTCGTGACTGATGCGATTAAGCCCCCGCGAGCGGAATAAAAATACTAATGTCCGAGAGAGAAAAAGAGACTTGTCGATTCTCTCGTGCGGCGGGATGCGTATTGACTTGGCCGAGAATATTGATAATTCGTCACGGGACGCGCCTTTATCTCTCATTGATAGATGATTAATGAGATCACGACACGTAAACTGTTTCGAGCCGCACGCGCGCGAATAACATTTATTGAATCGCAACACTTCCTCGTTTGTTTTTTGACACGGTCGAGTCAGCGATAGTTGTATCGGATATTAATAAGCCGTCTATTAAAAGCCATTAATAAGCGACTGTGTAACATCGCGAGTACGTAACGATTAAAGATTATACATTTGCGCAACTCGATCTCGCTCTAATCGGAAGATGTAAAATAAAAAAAAAAAAATAAAAAAAAAAATAATATACGAGATGATTTAGAAGTTTCGAGAATCGGATAATTATATGGATAACATAATTACAGCTGGTTGCAGAAATACGAGTTAAAAGGATACTGATGCGGAATAGTTTTGTTCGTCTCGTTCCCGAGAGTATGTACACACGCGTGTCGTATACGAGTATATCCGTACTAGTGGTAGAATGCGCAAGAATTATCCCGCTATCGACCGCGTTGTCGACCGGCTTTGGAAGTGTTTCGCCGAGAGATAAGCACCGCAATTCCCGAGAGAAGCCGGAGTACAATTATTAAGAACCGGTAGAAAACCTTGTTCTCTCTCTCTCTCTCTCTTTCTCCGGACCCCCGAGCGTCTTATAAAACTTAAGTGCCTATTCGTTGTCGTCCGCGTGAATATTCCCGCGGTAAGATGCGTTTCCTGCTCGGCGATAAATTTCGACGCAACGACACGGGGCTTTGCTTCGAGAATTCTACTTCCTGATCGAAGGACTATGTCTCGACTTACGACGGTCTTCAATTTTTTCTGCGTGCTCGAATAGTGCTTGAAATTGTTTCGAGATGATTTCCGATATGTAATAGCAATTTTAATCGACTGTTCGCGAAACGTATAAATTCCGAGTTACCGAATGCGCTCGCTCGCGCGACATAATAGCGCGAGCGACGTGCGACGCGAATTTATGCGGTGCTCTCTCCGAGCGAGCGATTCGTTACCGAGGGATACCAAATTAAGAGCGATCGGACGTCTCATTAAAATATCGGACGGTTCGGTTGGGCGCCGAGCGGAGACAATTATCTCGACGAGCTGCGCCAAGATAATCGAACCGCGTAGAAGAGGATTGGCGAACGTATATTTCACGTGGCGTTCCTTCGATTTCTCCGGGTTTTCAAGAGCCGCAGCGGAGATGTCTTACAATTCACGACAACGTCACAGACGTTCGATAACATCTGGTGTGCAACAATGCGCCGTATCGAACGCATGCGATGTTCACAGTAAATGCGTTCCCGCCTATCGCGGATAAATTCGTAAATTTATATTGCGCACAACTTTACATCGTTAGCAGATTTTTTATTTTCAGTCAAATATAAACCTAAACGTATTATCGAACGAATATAGCAAGTAGCAAAAAAAACCAATAGTAATTGTAGAACAATTACACAGTGGAAAATTTGTAAAACACGAGAATGGTTGGCATTTGCTTCTGTCAATTATTTCAATGAACATAAATAATCATTAAACGAGTACATTATATATCAGGCGCTTGTCAAAGCGCTTCGCTCCCTTGAGTTTTGATAAACGTGGGCGCGAATATACGAAGAGGTTGCACGTAGGCACATCACAATGTGACACGTCGTTGTCGGTACGAGGTATTGTTTCCCGTGCGCGGTACATCAATTCCACGGCGGTCGGTTCACCCGCGCCGACACCGCCAGCCGACCCACGCGCGATGTAGTCGCGTATCCGTTCCTTTATGCCGCGCGCCAGCGAGCTGCAAATGTTTCTCGAACTGTTATAGATACTTACATAAAGAGGGAATGATGTATGCCGCTCGATGTGTAATATAATGTAGGCGGCTAACGAGAAAGGGCTCGGCGCGGCCGATACGTACCGCGTGCCAACGCGCAAGGGTGGATCGGTAAATTCACATCCTACCACTAAATCAGCGCGAATAACGACGTCGGCTTTTCTCGCCGAGAGAATACGCACCCTTTGGATACGTAGACGCGGCGTTCTCGCGCGACCTCTTTGAAAAGGGCAAACGCGCTTTCTTTCTGAAGAGAAAAATCGCGTGAGAGTTTTCCGCGAGAGCGAAACAAAAACTTAAAGGACAATCGATGCGCAACTACAAAATCGACGACGTGTCGCTCTCTTGTTCACCGGCTTTCCTTGATCTCTCGCGCAATTCCAGTGTTTTATGTTCGCGCCTATGCATGCGTAACAAGCTCCGAAGTCGTAACTCTCCGCTTAAATCGACCGATTTCACGACCGTAAGAAATAACCAGTTAACAATCGCTCACGTAGAAAAGGCGGCAAGAAATGGCGCTTGTTTCTATGATTTTGACCGCCTGGTGTCGTAATCGTCAGCAATTAGTACTTATGTCACATATATTATTTCGTGCATTATTTGGATTTCCTGTTTCTTTATAAAAATGATTTAATCTCTCGAGTGTTTATCTCAATTCTGAAACATTTTTTCACATCTATTATTTCTCGAAAACGAAAAATAATCGTTTATAAATTTTTTTTGTTATGACGCGCATTCAATTAACCGGATGAGACTAGATTCATGCGTTTTACTGCCTATTGAGACAACAACATGTCATACAACATGCGAACATTAGCAATTCTAAACGACGCGAGACGCGCGGTCATTAGCAACGCGCAGCCGCGTATATTATAATTACATGTTTGAGAAAAAAAATCAATCGCGCGGAATCCAACCTGCAGATGTTACCTGAGCGCGCACTTGTATATCCGCGCCATTCTTTCTTCTTCCCCTCTTTTCTCTCCTTGTTGTTTCTCGCGTCGCCTTTCCGAGAGCGACCGCGCGGGGTTCTCTCTCCTCTCCGAGCACTAAATAAAGTAAAAGTTTAATGGCGCACATCCGTTGTTCCGATAGATATCTTAATGCGACCGGATTTTCAAGTCCCTTGAGATAAGTACGCGCCGATGAGGCCCGACGGGCGTATAAGGGCCGATTAAATGACGACGGTGCGTCGCGTTTTTTGGCTGCCACCGGGACGCGTCTCTAATGACCGCGCCATAACAATGTCGATCGGCGGAGGAGGTTATTAGGCGGGATTCCGTGTTCCGGACCGCAGATGCTGTTCGATAACGCGACTTCTTCGATTCATTGTGGCATATTCCTCCTCGCCGAAACGGACGTTGTTACATGCGCGACGGATAAAAGTTTGGCGGCAAACGCGCGGCCAATTAAAAGAACCGCGCGAGGAATGATCTTTATTTTTTAACGCCCAATTGTGGGGAAAATATCTTGATCAGACCTTCATGTTTCACTTAAATGGAAACGATAAAAATGGCCTGATGCGCTGTGCCTTACATTCCGAGTTCTATAATAATCGAACCTGTCGCGTGCATTGCAACCTGGTGCGTGCAGCTGCAACATGCTCCGCTGCTCATACATCGTGGCAAGTTGCGCACGGCGCACATTGTGTCACGGATTTATATTCGTTCGATGAGGAACGATTTGCTGCCAAAGTATAGGCTCTCTCGGATGAACTAGAACGATCTACTCTTTCTCTCTGCGTATCGAGAGATCCGTCACGTGAAAACTCTATAATTTCGCCCGCGGCTCTTTATCCTTCGGACAGCGCTATGAAATAATAATGGCGCCGCCGTGGCAATTACGACCCGGAGGGTTTAGACTTTGTTATCGCGCGTACATGTTAGCCTGGTTGGCTACCTGTCTCTCAGTACAAGAGATCCGAGAATCCTCGCTGTTGGTTCAACGACACGTACGTCAGTGCCGTCGTCTTCTTAATCCAACGCGACCTTGGCGTGATATTATACGGTCGTATTATGAATGCGCGTCGTTTTTCGAATCGGTTTCGAATATTACGATAATGTAGTCTTTACACGTAGCTCCCAAGGTCTCGGCAGCTCGCATTGAAGCGAAAGCATACATTCCGCAATCTGATCTATTTTCTCCTTTTGCTGTTTACACTATATAAGAAATCGTTTCATACCGCGCATATAGAACGACTCGTTAAATCACGCATAAATCACACACGCGCGCTATATATGTATATGTATCGACCGTCATTTAATATTTTTTAACAGAAACACATGATCAATTGTTAAATACATGAAATTAAAGACAAAATCGTTAGTGTGCGATTGAACAATGTGGAAACAGAAGTGCGTATGCAACAGATTTTCGAAATATTGAGTCGTGTGAACGAATGGCACAAGTTTGAAGAAAAAAGAGAGTTCAAGAAAGTTGTATATATACGGAGGAGTAAATATCTGCAAGTCGTTTTCACACACACATACACATACATACGCGCGCCGCATACTGCGAGGAGGGCCGCAGGTCCCTCGAACGGCCGCTATAGAGGCCGCGTGGCATGGCAGGTGAGTTATATTCGTTACCGATGGGCAGACCTAAACCCGAGGAGAGCCCGGAGGGGAACGAGAGAGTTACCCTGCTTTATTCCAGTTTAAACGGTCCGTCAAAGTCACCATTACCATTCCGCAGCGCGCGAACCATTTATTTACGCGATGCCCGGACGCGCCGCTTATTTATAGCCGTCAATTAATTATCACTGAATAATGAGCGCGCGCGCACACACATCCGCGGAATACATTAGCCGAATCGCCATTCTTATACCCACGGTTCGCTCGCGTCTCTCGGAGGCGGGCGATTTCCGTTCGGCTGCTCGCCTTCTCTCATCCTCCCTACTCCTCCATCTTTCTCTTAGTCTTTTCTCTCGTACTTAACGGTGCCCCCTCACCGGATAATCCATCGTTCGTCTCTTCGAGAGGAAGACACGTGCCCGCGCTGAACTCAGAGACGATACAATGTGTGCGCCACCACGTGTATGGTTCATTAGATTTTTGGGTGGGAGGAAGAAAAAGTGTCGGCGAATTAATTGGCGTCCGGCGCGCGTATGTATCGTGGGTCGCTGATTTTCGCATGCCGATGCTTTCGAATGCGGCGGATTGATGAATTAACATAGTCAACGTCGCGCGCTTAACGAAGGCGAATAAGTGAAAGAACGGGCTGAAGACGGATCGCCGGGCGGAGAGTAGATTTGTCAATGTTGGCGCCTGCTAACTGCCGTGGACTTCACGATTGCGCTCTTAACGGCTGTATTGTTTCTTTTGATGGTAGTATGCGGGCTGATCGAGGCGATAGCCACTTTTCTCTCTTCCTTTTCCTCCTTCTCTCTCTCTCTTTCTCTCTCTTTCTCTCAGCTGTCAAGTACTCCAAGCTAAATGCAAAGTATAACGGACGATAAAATTAATCATTCTCAAGCTCGGATAATTTTTTTCTTTTGTTTTTATTACAGAGTTGTCACACAAGCTAGCTTATGTCTTTTAATGCAACCTCGATAACGATCTCGGCGAACATATATTCCTCGGCAATTCTGTCGAAGCTATTTCTGAAACTGTACGTCACTAATTAAGTACAAAAAAAAAAAAAAAAAAACCAAATTAAACCCACAGAAGGAAACTACATTGGCTATTTTGCATAACGAGGGAAGTCGTGGGCTCTCGTCGTCGTCGTTGTTGTTGGCAACAGCACGATCGCGCGTCTTAACGTAATGTAATTTCCGAGTGAAAGAGTGAATTCCAGAGAAACGGAGGAAAATAGCGCTCGCGATCGGAGTATCGCGTTCTCGGGTTAGGGAGAGACGGGAGGAACGACGTGCTGGTCAACCACGCAAAACGTTACTCATCGATTCCGTCGATGCGCTGAAACACGGAACGCCGGTATCCATCTATGTGTGTATATGTGTATACACGAGGGATACACGACCGAATAATAATAAATATCTAACGAGAGAAGGACGCGAAGGTTGCATGGCTATAGCCCATTCATATGAAGCGGGCAAATCTCATGGAGGGGTTCGCGTTCTCCGGCGCGTCCGGACAATAAATGACATTGGAGTGTGGTTCTCGCGACGATACGGCGGCACGATCGCCGGTTTCTACCCGGTTTGTCCTCTCCTCCTTCTTCAGCCTCTCTTCTTCCCTCTTAAGCGAGATGCAGCGGTCTCACCCTCCGTTCTCGCGTTTTCTCTCTCTCTCTCTTTCTCTCCGTTTCTCGCTCCTCATTCTCTTCTTCTTCTTCTTCTTCTCTTCTCACCGCTTCTTCTTCCTTCGTTTGAGCGTAGGCAGGTTGGCATACGAGCCGCGGTCAACTCGCCAGCTTCTCTCTCTGCTCTAATGAGCTTGCTATTATTTGCTTTATTGAATGCAATTAGAGCTTACTCCATGTCCCTGCCCCCACCACTCGAGTCTCCGCCGCTACCAACGTCGTCCTTTCGACTTCCTCACAAACACGTGGTAGTTCTCGCACGAATGCACTGGATAGCGCGCGCTCGCGCGCTCGCATCGCACACAAACGTGCGCGCGAGTCCACTACCCTCTCTCGCCGCGACTTCTACGCGTTCACGAACTCTCCGCAACAGGTATACACGAACACGCGCACGCAACACACGCGGACGTGCGCGTAACGCCGAGCTATCGCGCCGGCGATGGGACGGCGGGAGCATAGCAATCAACCACAGACATGCATCCGCACACTACTGTGTAATTTCTAGAACAAAAACCCTGCCGTAATTGTGCTCATTATCTTCGGGGGCTCCAGAAACAAAGCGGACGAGAAAGGGAAAGGAGCGGCCGCGCGCGTCGGATATCGCGAATCGAGCGAACTTCCGTTCCGCGAAGGCCTCATGTTCTTTCTCTCCTCTCTCTCTCTCTCTATGATCGAGGTTCTTTTGCGACGTAATAACGTTCCCGGTGTGATTTGCTTCTGCGCGACGAACTGTATATTTATCTCGCGCTGTTTACACTATGGCAATTTTGCAAAAGGTGATGCTATTAGTTGTCGAATCAATGGCTGTTCCATACACGCGTAATCATTATTTAATAAATTATCGTTGTTGCAAAATGTATAATCTTCTAAAATTATTTTAACAGTGTATGTGTGTGCATATTCGCAATCTCGAAACTTCAACAACAATGACACGTACACACAAAAAAAAGTAAGAACAGGTGTTTCTTTTGTTATACTGTGATGATCAGCTGTAAATTGCTCTCGACGTTGCGCAAAACCTGTTAGATATCCGAGAGAGTATATTCAAGTCATATTTTTGACAGCCATGGGGCACCGGACGAGCATCGCGAAAATACGAGATAAATTGCTCGAAAAAAAGTATTCAACCCAAATGCGAATCATTCAGATATTATCCTAAGTGATTTTTAATGACTCAAAAGCAGTTTGCCGCGTGCTATCTGCCTGTTGCGCCGGAAGGCTTAAACGCGAGATAACTTTGAGGTTTTGGATTCGGCTAATCATAAAGAGTCCGGGGCGCAATTCGGGTAGGTAGGTGTTATTCAGCGAGATGAAATCCGAACGCTCTCGTGTGCTTATCTCGTTTCTTTCACAAGCAGATGAAAAAAACAAAAAAATAATAACGTTTAATGTGTTGCGCCGTTAATTTTGCTTTCGACGTTTCGTAAATTGCTGTGTGTGATTGTCGATCATAAAACTGTCGACACTGTTGTACCCTCGACCTTTCATTTAAAAAAAAAAATTCCTTAGCCAACATCCGCGAACTGTGCTGCCTTACATCTTACAACGGTAACACTTCTCTCCGCTTTTGCGTTTCATCTGGAAAACCAATTTTCCTTAGATTTTCTCTCTCGCAATTTCACGTTACCTTTGAAGTTTTCGCGACGCACGTATATACGAAAAGGTGGACGCGTTCGCGCCTAAGCCTTGCATCGCGCGCTCTTACCGGTCCGGCGGCAGATAGGTAGGTGTAACTCGCGCGCGTTGCTCCCCGCGCGTACCTATACGCGTGTGTATATGCAACACGATGGGGGGGCTAGGCGGTCAGTGAGTAAGCGAGGCGAGAGGTGGAGAGGGTGCGCGCAGAGGGGGCACGAGGTGGTGTAATCTACGTACCGAGTTAGGTAGGATGGGCATTGGATACACCGGGTACGTATAGGTATAATGACTGGCACTTCTATGCATTATCATACCGCTAGGGCTGACTACGGTCGGTGGTGGCCGGGGTCCGTGCGCGGCGGTGCGGTGCACGCCTGGGATCAGGCCGCGTGGTCGGGGAGATGAATAATTTCAGGACGAGCACGCAATTACGTGCGCGTACGTCTCGCGTACCAAGTAGCCGCTCGACGGGCCGTGCACGCACGCACACACATTGACGCGCGAGAAGGCGCGCAACCGACGACGCCGTGGCGCGCCCGCGTAGCCCCGTCGTCTTTTCTTCCCTCTATCTCTCTCTCTTTCTCTCTCTCTCTCTCTCCCCCGTCGTTCATTCTCCTCTGCGTCTCCTGCCGGTCCTCTCTTTCTCTCTTCTTCTGAACGCTCCACAATCTTGGTATCATTTATATTTCACTGCGGGCAATTATTTCGGGCTCCGGCCGTGCCCATCGGGTGTTCGATAAGTTCGAACCGCACCGCTGAAGCTACCGCGCTCGCGGTGATGTTCCGCGCCGCCGCTGATCCTGAGAGCGCGATACAGGAGCCTCGTCGACAAGTGACGAGCGAGATATTCCCCAACTTTTGCGGTAGGTTGCAACTCTTGGAAAACAAGATAGATAGAAAGGACTCGTTTTTTTACACAAGTCGAGTCACGACGACGGTCGATCGGCCGGCCGGCCAGCACCCTAAAAAACGCCCGGGAGCGGCTTAGGCCTTAATCTCTCTTTCTTTCTCGCTACGCTCGGTCGGGAAGTCGAAAATTGAAGGAGCATCCGTTGCCGGATGATCGATTGCGGGGATTCGGAAATAAGCAACGGCAGAGTTGCTACGAACGTGAAACGAAAGATTAGGATCCTATGCGCGTGCACTTAGATGCGCACGGTACTGCACGAGCGGTAATAACTCCGACTGCAGAAGCACCGGACTGCAGAAGCCGACCTTAACATCGAGATATTAATTATCGATTTACGCGACGGTCTCGCCTGATCTGCTAATAGCGAGCGCGTGATCGCAAGCGAGAGCCGCTTCTCTCTTCTTTCTCTTCTCTCTCTCTCTCTCTCTCTCTCTCTCTTGCTCTCTGGCTCTCAGATTTTAAATGCATGCGCGCTCGCGTATAGGCGGAGCCAATACTCAAAGTTCCTTAATTTCCGGTAGTAAAGTTATATCCGGCGGTGGAGTCGAATGCAATTAAACGTTAGATGTTATCGCGGGGACGAGTCAAAGTGGCATCTACTCGGGCTGAAACGAGAGGGACACTTTGAGTATCAACTCTCGCTCGAGAGCGGCGGCAAAGGGGAGAATGTCACGTCCGTGGCGGGGAAGAATACTTGCACGGTTCCTTTAATGATTTTATACGTATATATCGCCGATTCCTGTACACACAAACGTGGGGAGAACTTGGGAATTCTTCTTCATTATAAGTTTTTTCTACAAGAGCGATGGGCATGCATCTTTCTCAAAAAGTCGGGGAAAGATTCGAAGACGACGGAAGGAGAGGCTTCCGAAACACTTTTACGAGAACGCGCGAGTAATCGCGTTCGTTTTTCGAGTGGTTGGCAAGTTGTACAACATGCGCGACTTACCAGCTTAACAAATTGCCAGGGAGAGTAATCGCCGGTTACAACTTTGCTGATGACGCTCCGCAGCAAAACGTTTATTCGCAAGAATACGAATTTTTCTTCTCCCATCTGCGCGCGCTGTTTAGAAAAACACTTCACCGTCCGTTTAATATTATAATGAAACCGCTCGTTATACAAATAATAGAAACTGATCGGTGTTCTCTTGAAAAATCTCACCAAATATCGTTGTCGCGGTTAAAAAAATCAACAATGAGACATCAGTTTTCGTTCAAGTTTTTAAACACGTGCACGTAACTGTCACTATTTGTCCCGTCACCAGATCACAATTGCGAACAAAAAAAGAGACGAGAGTCTTTGCCTGACGGCATCATCGAATTATTGGCGTGACCACCAATTTTTCTCCATTAGCGATATATCGAGCAAAGTCTCTGTAGCGACTATCGCTAACCGCACTCCCTAACTGGCTGACCGAACAATGTCGATGGATTGTTACATTCATATCTCTCCGTCCCCATTCTTCGCACCTCTCCCTCTCGTTTACTCTGCTCTCGTTGTCACGCCGCTCGTGGTGTCAGTTCAGAGAGAAGAGAAAGAGAGAGAGAGAGAAAAAGAGGATATACGCGTATAATATATATTATAATAATGCGCGCGAGAGAGCGACAATGGATTCGCGTCACATCCTGGCTGTGTCCCCAACATCAATTAGATCAACGCGCGCTCCCCAGCTAAGCGTAGATATCTCTCACACCCACCCGCTCATCGACACAACCAGATCGCGAGCGCGAGCGCGCGCGTCTGTCTTCTTGCTTCCTCGTGCTTCTTAACGCCTCTCCTCTCTCATCTCTCCCGGATCACTATGCCTCTTCTCCTATGTCTCTCTTTCTCTCTCTCTCTCTCTGTCTTTCTCTCTCTCGCTTCGGCATTCTTTCTCCGTTTGAGTGGCGTGCAATAGAGCTATTATGAACAGACAAGCGAGAAACTCAATTTAAATTACGACTTCTTGCTGTTTGTTACGGCCGTTATTATAACGTTAGCGTTTCACGGCGATTCTCGTACACACGTGCGTGCAATGCGGCCGTCGCTTCGCCGTCGGTCGGTGCATCGCGCGTCACGTTTGGAGTTTACTGGAGAACGCATTCCTTAGGTCAGCTAAATAGGTGCGAAGTATCTTCAAAAGTGTAAAAGTAGCATCAAAATTTTGACTCAGGAAAGGCACTGATTTTTGCATTTAAATGCGTTTTTCACTCAGCACAACAAACTTGAAATAATGACATAATCGCGATTAAAA
>QVNW01002905.1:0-35531 GCA_014825475.1 Pseudomyrmex flavicornis
TTAGCATAAAAAACGCAGTTAAATGCAAAACTCAGTGCCTTCCGGGCCGAATATCATAATAAAAGAATGCTTAAGATTGGTTGTTTGAATACAGTGGCTTATAAAAGAGTGATCTAAGGTGATTCTAGCTTAATATAATTCTCTTATTTTCTCAGTCTTTTATTTCAATAGACACTATATATAAAATATTTTTACTTTGCCACTAATGAAAACCCGAAATGTCTCAATTTAGTAAAAAATCACTATGGTAACAACGTAATTTCGACGAATTAACATGTCGAAAAAACATTATTGAACAACTTCAAGGATCTTATTTTAAACAATTTCATTACATGTCAATAATAGATATTACAGGTTCACGGTAAAATATATATATATTTGGATACAAATAAATCTCGGATTATTTTCATGTATTAAAACAACTACCATGGCAACAACGGTTGCGAGAAAACATTATTGATATAGCTCCTTCAGACTGTTGTTTCAAAAAATAATAGTTCCTATGTGAACGCAAGCAAAGCAGGACGATCGCGCAGATAAGACCTGTATACATGTTTATATATCTTACAAAGCGAAACTTGAAAACATGTCAACACAACGACATCACGTGTACAAAGTAGCAAGGAAAGTATTCAAAAATACTTTCATCCTTCATACGTTGCGTAGATCTTCGACCGATCAACAACTATCGAAGCCAAAAGTATTAATTGTGAAGAGGAAACAAGTTGTCAGTGTCTTCTCATGTTACGTTACGCGTGTGTAATGTAAAGCGACATGTCACAAACAAATCTGATTTCTTCTACACCCGATAAAAATCAGCGCAACAAATGGAATACTATAATTACCGGATATAAACATAGTACACCAGACTCTGGGAAACAAATAAAGCCTCTAAGTTTATCTTTGTCTCGGATCGAATCATCATCTTCTACCGGAAGCAGAAAAAATGTTAAACAAAAATTATCGTCTCCAGTACTAGGAGGTATAAACAATTATTATATTCAAATGTATTGTAGTTTGTACTCTTTTTATTTTGGAGAAAAAATGGAATTGTGAGTAAAACCTTAAGTTAATAGTTTTTTCTACTCATGTATTAAGTGATGTCATTTAATTTTCTACCGTTTTATTATATATATATAATAAAACGTACATATATATAAATATATAAAATTATATATATTATAACATATGTATATAAGTTTATATATTTATAAAAAAAATAATGTCTCTTTTTGTATTCCTTCTGACTTAAAACAAATTACACTACATATTTATAAAGAACACGTATCCAATATAATTTTAAAATGCGACAGAAAAACGAAAAAAGAAAGTAAAAAAAGTATCAAGCAGAAAAAAGTTAGTGCTGATTCGGAAAGACACTGATAGTGAATGGGAAACTGACACGGAAGAATCGATCAGAACTTCGGATAACAAAAATGTAACAATTGATGTTCAACCTGGAACTTCGATATGCAACGTCGTAAATCTATTTGAAGACAAAAGATTATCGAAAACAGGTCAAAAAGTGCCAATCGAAGATGAGATACCTTTAAACAATTCTCCGATTATCATGTCATCTAGATCTAGATTTAGACGTACAAAAAAGAAGGACATTCAAATCGCGCAACAAGATAAGTTATTATCGGTAAATTTATCACCAACAAAAGCACAAATCGAAGAACCGATCAAGACTTTCGACAATAATGTAATCCAATCTCGAACGCAAGATTCGATGTGCAATGTTTCTTCACCGTGCATAAATTTGTTTGAAGACGAAAAATCACCGGAAACAATTCGAGATATACCAATGGAAAATGAGAAACTTTTAAACGATTCTTTTATTATTATGTCATCTAGACAGTTTCGGCATAGAAAAAAAAACGATGTTTATATCGCGCAACAAGATGATTTATCGCCGATAAATTTGCCACCAACAGAAACAGAAAGAGATTATTCAAAAATAAATGAAAATGAAGATGAATTAATATTTTGTATGTATCTCACATATAAAAGTGTTTTTTTTAATTGAAAATAATTATACTGAAATCTTAGGGTTTGGTTTTATTAAAGTTAATATTTGATTCAAATACATTTTTCTAAAACTTAAGTTTATTTTAAAAAAATGCAGGTTTCTTTTTGCATTATTCTTACTTTTTCTTAACATTTATATAATTTTTAAATTTTAGTTCTTTCTCTTTCTCTCTCTTGCAATTGCATTAAATTTTCATTATTTTGTGTTATAACATTTTTTTTTAATTTAATTGAGAAAATATAACAAAAAATTTGGCGATCTTTTTCAGATCGCCAAAGCAATGTGAAGACATATCCATCCGCACGGAAAATATATCCACAAACCGATCCATATATTTCGGACTTCTTGTACCCTCCGACATTTTCATTACCATCATTGAGTGATATACTGTGGGATCAATTTATTGGAAAGCATCAAGATGAGAGAACTCAGAATTTAGCGCGAGCGCCAGTAACGTCATCGAGCGCTTCGTCTCCTGTTGTTTCTGCGAAATCAAAGACAAATTTGATTCCTCAAAGTAGTACAGCGCCTGATCGAGACAAAACATCACACAAACAGAAAAAAAATGTCGATTCCGAGCATGAAGATACATATAAAACTCGCAAACGTAAGACAGAAACTCGTGTTAAAGATCAGACAAAAACTAAAAAACCAGCCAATACAAAAAATGTAAAGAACAAGACAACAAAACAAAAAGAAAAAAAGACACTATTTCAACATGCACAAAGAGAAAGAAATGTATACAGTCTTGATAAAACTGATGTCAAATTCGAAACTGGTGGTGCAAATGGCAAAAGAGTTACTTTCGCTGAATTTCGTCATAATCAAATAATGAAGAAAAAAAAATCAGACTAATTTTCACTCGGATGTTGAAGAAGATGTCTAAATATGTCTTCACGTTCTTATTTACATTTCTTTATTTATATATTCGTTTATATATTTGTATGCATTATCAATTTATATTATTGTTTTTCCATGTGTTGAGAAATTTTTTTTTATTATTTATTTGTCAATTCTTTTTCCGTAGACAACAATATTTCTGTTAAATTATGTTAATGTATAACAACGATGTTATATGTTATATACATTCGAAATATATAATTGTTTTTATATTTTACTTTGTATTGTCAATTTTTATTTTATTTATAAGCCTGTAAATATTTCCTTGTTCACAAAGGCATTCACAAGTATACAAGGTGTTTACAAAAAATAGTTACAAAAAGATATTTTAATGACAGAATTTTTGGCAAAACACAATGTCTGAGACAATTCTAATATAAAAATAATAAAAGAAAATATAATTAGAAATATATAATAAATCATAAGATAATTCATAATAAAAGAAAAAATAGAGTAAGAAATAAAATTAATACTAAAATAATAAGTAAGAAAATAATAAAATAATAAATGCAAGTATCAGCCATATAATATCAGAGATTTACTTTACGTCTGAAATATTAATACATATATATATATATATATATATATATATATATATATATATATTTTATTTCTGATTGGCTTGCTACTGCGCGTCAACAATAACATCTCGTATTCGTACTCGCAGGTTCTTGCTCACGGAATACACGTGAGCACGTTTCATCTGACAAGAAACAACTGCGTAAGATAATTGGCTATTACGTCACTTCTAGCAGTTTTTATTTACACGTTTTTCGGTAATATTACGCATTCTTGCATCAATATTCTGTTTTTTTTTCGTTACGATCAATCACTTATTTACGTGTGAAATCGTGCTGATCATTTTCTCCGTCGGTCACCGAAAAATATGTAATGCAATGTGATAGATAAGCAAAAAGGTGTGTAGATTTTAACTTTACATATACAAAACTTACAGCTTATTATTATTGATTGTCAGCAGAAAACTAACGCCCGTTTATATATTTTGCTCACTCATTGTCTGTTACAAAATCTTTCGTCGGCACAAGAAGACACCTACTGGAATTCTTCTAGCCGAGCAACAAGAGTTACAGAAATCTTTAAATTGTGAAGAATTATTGTTTATTGGCATATACAAAGCAATACACATTTAAACTTGCAGGTAAGAAACAAATAGTAGTTATCAGGAAAGATATTGCAATTACAACAAAGACTTATCTGATTCATTGTTTAACGCGAGATAATTCGACGGTTTGTAATTCTTCTACATATATTACATATATGATGTGTGTATAAGCACAATTTAAGGTTTGTTGCATTTTACAATAACGCGTGTTACAAAAGATTTTTATTTTGTTGCCTGCTTTTAATCAGGATGTGGACATATATCGCCACTCTTTCTGCCGTGACATCAGAAGAACAAAACAACCGACAATAGGAAAGGCAAAATCGAAAATAGTATCAACGAATGGAATGTCGTAACTCGTACAACAGATAGTGAAAGCGATGAACGTCATGTAACGATTGATCAATCAGAGATGTCGAATAAAAAGCGCAACCAATTAAATGATAACAAAGAACACCGCTTCTCGTTAGAATGTGCAGACATGTTCTACAAATTACATGATCGCGTTAACAATTTACAGCAACAATTATATCGCGCTTTGATGGTGCAAATAGCACTTACAACAATAGTTTTAGCGTTTCTTGCTTGTATTGTTTTGAACTATGAATAATGTTTATTTTTATGCCCGTTATATTTTATTTTATTATTAGATTCAAAGAAATTTATGTTTTAGAGAAACTCACTCGACTATGTAGATTATAAATGTTTTATGCTACAAAAAATTAATACAAAAAAACACAAAGCGAGAATTACATTTTAGATGACAAATACGATCGATTTATTTTCAAGCAATTGTAAATGCACAGAAAACACATAATTTGACATATGTAAATGTGAAGCATGTGTGAGAAGCATATTGTTTGTTCACTTTCTTGAATATAATTAATTAACAAAGACACCAGAAACTCATTTATTCAATTTGTCAAGCATAATGTTTTGTACGTAAATAATCTGTATTATTTTCAACACACATCCACACTTCTGCTCGATAAATATTGAATTGATAACAGTTCAATTCAACTGTAACACGAAACGTCCTTGAGATTTGGCTCTCTTGTATACACTTGCAGATCGACATGTACATACGTTTAATATAATCAGGTTTCTTTCTTGACAAGTTTAAAAAGAATATGGTATTGGATTTTATTCGCAAAATTTGCGAAGCGACAATATTTTTTTGCCGACTACGCACGATCGAGCGCACAAAGTCACTAGCTAAACAAAATCGCCCCCGTATACGTGATATCG
The DNA here is from genome assembly GCA_014825475.1 of Pseudomyrmex flavicornis. Classification (NCBI taxonomy): domain Eukaryota; kingdom Metazoa; phylum Arthropoda; class Insecta; order Hymenoptera; family Formicidae; genus Pseudomyrmex; species Pseudomyrmex flavicornis. The sequence continues at coordinate 5,304 of QVNW01002905.1, forward strand.
CGCTTCGGCGTATTTTCAACGTTCGTTATCTAATCGAGTTCACTCGATTACTGAATCTGATCGTTCGCGTTCAATCAGTTTTACATTTGACCCGAACCAATACAGATCTTCGTCCCTCGTGATCACGTAGTCTCGTTTGTGTGTGCTCAATATGGAAGACGAGAGTTCAAATCCGTTTGAAAATAATAATAACGTTTTGGCAGAAGATGTGCAAGAAAAGTTATCGAGCATACTTGAAAAATATAAACAGTTAAGCGACGAAGAGAAGGAAGAATTTCAAAAAGGCGCATTTGACGTATTGTTAAAGAATCTGAACAAGTTACCTAGAAGTACACTTTTACCCATGTGGCTCGCGCCATATCAACCTTATATTCTGTTCATTCTCGCAATATCGCTTGTGGTTTTGCTGCTCGGTACGATACGCTTAAATTCTATTAAAAAAATATATATATATATATATTTTACACACCAATGTTTCTTTTAAATAACTATTACCGTGCAAATAGTTATAATAATTTTAACATATGTATAGGCACATAGTTTCTAAACAATTATATAATTGAAGTTACATGTGTCAAATGTCTTTGGAGGTTTTGTTATTTAGTATATATTTATCGAGACGGGAAAATTACAATATTTTTCCATATGAAGACTTTTATTAAATGTTATAATTTTTTTAATATCTTTAGGTTTTTATTTTTTTCTTTTTTTACAGTGTTTTCAGCTTTTGTACTGTATCGACACAGATTCGAGCGAAAACGACGACAAGAAGAAAAGAAAAAACGCAAAGAGATCAAAGCAGAGATGAAGAAGAAAAAGAAAACGTAAAATATACTCATCTATACAAGTTGTACAAGAAAAAAAAAATTTGACAAACTGCAAATGCCAACAATCAAAAATTTATGTATGATATGTGTAATATTCTACGATCTTAAATATTGATTAATATTAAACATTAATATAAAATAACACTCGAGAGAGGAGAGAAAAAGAGAGATGTCATAACTACATTATATAATATAAAGAAAAAATTCTTATTAATAATACATATCAAACCTATAATAAAAAATATAATAATCATCAACCTTAAAAATAAAATGTTTGATTATTTAACTAGTTTTACTCCAAACATATTTAAAATAGTTTTTCGCGACTTTGCTGTTTTACTATTTTACTCTGTCGGCCATCACCTGCTGACAAATTGAGTAAAATAGCGCACAAACGGAGTATAATAAATAAACTCTTTGTATGTATAACTATTTGATACGACAACCTTTTGTACGTATACTATTTGATTACATTATTCCGTTACAAAAAGTTTTATTTGTAATAACATATAAAACTATTACATTACAAAACATCATATAAAAAATATATGCAATTACATATCGTTTTTGTTTATATACAGTTTATAATTGTATAATTAAAATTATGAACACTTCCAAATATGTAATTATATAATTATATAAGTATAAAGAGAATGGATATAATTATATATAATTATTTGTAAATTGTATATAATATGTACATAAATATATAATCTATATATAAATATATAGATGTATATAGAAACAAAAATAGTATATAATTGTATATAATTGTATTTTTATATAATTTTCTTTATATCACACGTAGACAAGTTTTACCGAAATATTATACATAAAATTTATATGTAAAATATAACACTTTATAAAGAATAACATAAGCAATCAATGTTTTAAATCTCTCTCTTTATGGTAACATCAATTTTACTTATTATACATAGAGTTTGTAAATTTTTTGTAACGTAAAAAAAAGTGGCACTCACACGATGCTTTTTTCGTGCAAAAGAAATTGTCGCAGTGCTCGCATATGATCAATTGTAAAAAAAAAAAAATGTACCGCAGTGAACTTTATTTTATCGATAAACAAAAACACGCTTTATGTAATTTGGTCTCTTTTAATTAACATTAGTGTAATTAAAATAAAATAAAATACAAGCTGAAAATAACGATTCTTTTTTTTCTATGTTGAAATCTGATAGATCTACGTGTAATTAAAGATATCTATTAGATGAAATCGCTTTGCAAGTACAAAATCTCAATAGCTTGCCTATTGCTTTTCTCGAGGAGACTAATTCAAAAAGAGCTCCGACGTCATAAATCTGGAATCTCTCGATTATTAATTTTTGCACAGATTATTAAAGCAATGAGTTGATTTAAGATAACAACAATTCATAACATTTCAAAAAAGTATTTATTGTGCCATGTAGTTGACGTAAACATTTGTATAAAACAGATAACAATTAATATACCAAGTAATATACTAACATATATATTTACATGTTTCTGCTCTTACAATATCGACATTTTGAATGTGTCTCACTTTTTAAGGTTTGTTTTTTAGAAGCATTATAATATTCTTCGTAAATTTTTATATTACACATATAACAAGTTTCCATATTATATGGAAACTTGTGTTTTATATCTTTTCAAGAAATACACAAAAATTTTATTTTTTAAACTTTCTAAACTCCTAAATCTATTCTAATAACTTGCATCAATATTTTTGTATAAAACTATAAAAATGCGAAAACATTCTGCATTTATAAAATCTAGAATTAAAATAAAATCGTAACGTATTAAACTTTAATTTTATAAAGATTGTAAAGCCATGTTAGAATTTCTCCGCAAAAATAATATAAAACATTTGTTTCTTTTATCATAACGTGTGTTGTGTGTTTGCACTATATAATAAGATACAAAAATATTTACTTTTTCTTTTTCATAATATGCTAGAATTTATACACTTACAAATAAATATATTTATTGGCATATTATTAATTAAGGCACTGAGTTAAGATTATATGTTTTATGAATTTGCACATTGTATAGTATAAAACTTACTCGGCATTTTTTAAATTACAAAAAATATTACGTAATTATTAAAAATATTACGTAGTTATACATTTGCATGAATAACAAAATGTTAATGTTTTCATAATTAATGTTTTAAGGATTTTTATCAAAGCAGAGAATAAACAAAACCTTATTAAATCGACCAGTAACCGTAACTTAACTATGTTAATAAACTTTTATCTGTATTTAATATATTTTATACTTTTTCTTTAGTGTGGCACGTGTAAAGTAACTAGCTGTGTAACTGTTTCAAAAAAAAAAAAAAAAAAAATATAAAAAAATATGGAAGATATATTTCTATATAACATTACATTACAAAAATACTTTTCTAAACAATCATTATCAACATTGCGATCAAATCGGACTGCTAATCAAATCAAACTCTTGCAGACGCTTAGTCTAAGTATATCTATACGTTAGATATACTTAGATTTCTTTTCTGCCTCTTTCCTTCTCTCTTAAAATATTTGAATAATAACAATACATTGCAATTATACAAAATCTCATATTTACTTTTTGCTAATGTTCGCCTAGGTAATACGTTTCTTTTGCATACATAATTATAAAAAAAATGAAATAAATTGCATACTTTTCTTACAAGCTTAAAAATTTGGCACAATTTATACTTGTTTCAACAAATAAACTTTCTTTTATACAAAAAAAAATATTGTTAACATTATTGAGTGATACTCAGCTCGATATAAATTCGACATATCCGAGTAAATAATAAATACATACTCGGAAAATTAAAACTTACTTTTTTCTCTTTTTTGTACAACACTCTATAAATTGTATATAACAATAACTCCATACTTTGTATATAACAATAACTACAAAAATAACATTTCTAATCAGAAATCTTAGATTTGCGTATAAATGAATTTTGTTTTTTCAAATGCGGTAGAGAGATATGGCAAATAATATATCTAGAGAAAAAAATGTATGAGAATATCTATCAGTATTAATCTATTAATAATATAAATTCATAAAATAAATTCATAAGATTTCATAAAAGTTTGTACATATACTTCGATACATAAAAACAATTTTCTAAATACATAATGGTTATTCATAAAAATGGTTGAAATGGTTATTTCACAATGATTTACTCTTTTGTATTCGGTTATCTGAGTTACAATGAATTGTTTATTATCCTAATGTTGTTAATGTAAACTATTTGTTAATTGCTATTTAAACCTGATATTTTCATGTATCAGATTTAAATAGCTATTGATACAAATCGTACGATGATAAGTAATCATTCTTTAGATTAATCACATTTGCTAGATAATCAATTGAACATAGCTATACTTTACATTACTATTCAGTTTCCACTTTAATGACCATATATTGTAAATAGTTTAACAAAAGTATAAATCTATAAAAACTTGTTTTTAGTTAGATTTTGACTTTATCAGCAATTTATAACGGTCGCTAGCTGGATCTGAAAACAAAATATATTATACATATATATACATATATATTATATATTATTATTAGTAATTTAACTCATTTTGATTTATAAGGGATCAAGAGATATTTACCTTTGATAGTCTCAACGAAATACATACTCTCGTCCTTCATATTTGCCACTAGCTCATTGGTGACAAGTACATGTATACCCTGCGGTCCTAGAAACAGTGTCGAATGCAATCGGTCGTGAGGCAAGTTCAAAGTGCTGAGCAATTTGTTCGTGAGCGTGGTGCTCGTCAGATTGTCAAGGTAAGCGGGTTTCCAGGGTGAGCTGTCGCCTTCGAGCGAAAAGTAAAGAGTAAGTTTCGGAGCCGGTCCCTTGGAGTGCAGCGTATTGAACAGTCGAATACCATCCGCTACTCCGCAAATTTGAATGAGATCCTCTCGTGATAGAAGCAGAATATCCGATGCGGAGAAGCTCGCGAACGTCGATTCGAACGCGTTGAACCGACTCGCGCGAAGCCACGCAGTTGTTTGTGTAGCATTTGCGTCGGGTGGTAACTTGGTAAGACACGGAGTGCTCTGCATGAATAAAAAGAAAGTTGCGGAAAGAAGTCGAAGAAACTTATTTCTTAAAAATAGCAAAGTTGCAAGTAACACAGTTATTAAGTAGATTTTATAAATTTAATTATAAAAAGTAAATTAAAACATTCAAAAGTAAAAAAAATAATTTTCTGAAATCTTCGTTTTTAAAAAGCAACTCTTAAAATTAATTGATATAAGAGAAAAAGAGAGAGAGAGAGAGAGAGAGAGAGAAGCATTTCGAAAATAAAACATTGTAGTGTCAGAAAAGTTAGCTTATGGCAACAAAGATCTTTACTGTTTTCATAGACTCAATTAGGTGCTGCGGAGAAGTAGTTTTGCGTGCAGCCAAACTAACATCAGCTTCAATGCAAGTTTGATCCGGCAATATGGCGGCGGGCGATGGCAAGGCCGGCGCCGTTCCCACGTTTTCCTTCACGGCGTCCGAAGCAGGGACCAACGGTACAATACCGGAATTAGAAACCGAAAGTGCTAACGGGGCTATTACCGGAGAAGAATTACCACTTGCTGTCGTACGTGTCTGCGGCGATCTAAGAAATAAAATCAAAACACATAAAATTATTGCATGTATGCACACGTATGCACTTAAATGTCTTTTTCGAAAATATAAAAATATAAGTATAAAATAAAAAGAGCAAAGATCTTATAAAGCTATTTTAACATATATATTTTTTCTATATATATCTTTTCTGTAATAAAGAAAGCAATTAATTTCTCTTTATCATATTCTCTTTTTGATAATTCTCTGTCAATAACTTCGACATGAAAAATTTTTTGAGATATAAAAAAAAACTGTTCTAGACTCTTAATTTATGAGTCTTCGTTTAATTTGTAACACATTGTAAAACGTTGACGTCTTGGCATTTTGTTGAATTATCTGCTTTATTATTTGCGCAGGTGACAAAAATTATCGATTATCGACAGTTATTATATGTCAAACTGAATAATACCGTGAAAAAAAGAAAAACCGAAGCACTACGAAAGAAGACACGTGTCTTTCGATAAACAACAGTATATATATTTAAATAAGAAGTAAAGTCGCTCGTGAAATTGTCAATAAAGGTTAAAAAGGCGAATATGAGACTAACTAAATACAGAATGTCCGTGTATAAACTGTAGATCTTTATTGAAATGAGAAGTCAGATTTTTCGATTCTTATATTGGATCTTCTATATTAACAAACAAAATATAAATATGGAAAAAAATATATATAACTACAAATAGTCAAAGAATGCAAATTACAATCTGTGACAAATAAATAAAGAAAAAGATCTCACCTGGATTTAAATAAGTTATCCATCAAGAATAATTATTTTAATTGATAGCTAATTAAATAAATAAATAAATAAAAATAATAATTTAAAAAACAAAATACTGAATTAAATAAGTAACAGTAAAAAAAAAAATTAATTAAAAATATACTCGATAAAAAGAATAAAAATTAAGAAAAAATATATAATACGATGAACTCACACAGCTTAAAATCAACTATATGCACAATCTTTACAATGTCTTGACAATATATGTAGTTTCCTCTACACACAACATTCGATAACTACCAAATATTGTAAATATTGATATTTGTATATATATATATATATATACAATACATATACATACATATATATATATATATTTAGAGATCTTTTTATTTATTTAATTATCATATGGATGAGAACAGATTGTTTATTAGCACACCAGAGAAAATAAAGATAATGTAATGAATGTGTGTGTATGTGTATATATATATATATTTATATATATTTATATATATATTTATATTTTTTATAATTATATTTAGTTTGTCACTGAAAAAGATCCAACACAAGGATCGAAACTGACAAGGATCATTTGATTTTTCCTTTCAATCAAAGATATACAGGTTTTTACACAAACATCTTGTACTTAGTCTCATACTGATCCTTTTAATCTTTATGAACAGTATATTTATATATTATATATTTATTATATTAAATATGTACTAAAGTATCTCGGTTATGATTCACGTCGTAATCTGAAAGACGAAGTATGAAATAGATGTTCGAGAAATTCAAAATATATTTTCAAATGTTAAGTCGAGGGGGATTAAAATGGATCAATTACGCGTTCAACAATTTTAAACTACAATTTGCGCTACAAATAAAAGAAAACAAGACTGATACGAACTTATGTCGTGTAAGAAACAAAATTAATTTTGCAAGCAAATTCATATCTTCAAACATATTGCATCAAATGTAAATATATTGTTACACATCGAATGAGAATGTGACCCTGACACAATCATGTGATAAAACTTTGATACATTTTTTTTTTTTAATCTAAAAAAGATCCTCCTAGTCAAATGCGAAAAACATGTAGACACAATTTTATTCGTCAAAAACTTGCGAGATAAGAAAAATAGCAATAGCAGCTTTAAAAAACTCATTTGATTAAAATAGAATATCACACTATCATGTGCGATATTTGTCTAGAACTCATGAATATTTCTATTCTGTTTGCGTCAAACAAAAAATAATAATTTTTTTTAATTTCAATTTACGCGCGCGCGCACACACACATACAGCAACAAAAAATTATTATTGACATCTTTTATCATTACACATCTCTATCACGAAGATAGAGAGAGAAGAAGTTTCATCGTTTAAAGGAAAAAAATCATCAGAACATGTTCTTACACAGAATGTTTCTTCAAGCGAAACACGAGGTTGACTTTCTTGCAACCATCAAGTTTCTTCGTATCCAAACGCTTCCTTATCTGGAGACTCACTAATCCTCCTCGCATAACGCATTTTCTCTTCATGCGTCCATTCAACAACGCATGAACGAATCTGGCGACGACTTGCACATGCGGCGGTCCACCACTCACAATAACTTCGTGTTCCAGAAGCCATGTGACGAACTGATCGAGCGGATGGCACGGTCGCCTGATGGACCAGCAGCTTTTCAAATCCCAGTAATCCCTCGACATATTCGAGATAATGAGCGTTTTCTTGTTCCGTTTGATTCGAAAATAAATTAACAAATTTTTCTTTCTCTCAGGGCGAATCCTTTTTCTCTTTGAAGGCCTTCTTGCGACTCTTCACGCGCTCATTCATAAACGCGGTGCACCCGCACGCTCGAACGTCCGACTGTTCACCAATGAACGTTCTGCCACCCATTCGTGGTCGTTATCGAGACGTCGTTCCCGAAGCTCCAATATCTCCGAGATCGGTGCGACTGATGTCGATCAATTATCCCCGATAGCTGCAGACCGCTTTCATCAGAACAAATAATTCGAAATGCGAATTATAATTCCAGTCGTCTTGTCTTGTGGCGTCTGCATTGCGTTACTGAGCCTGAACTGAAGTCGCTCGATATGAATTCGTGTAATAGGGAGAGAATCTGGTCTGTTCGTTCGCTCGGCAGATAGGATCAGTTCGAGTCAGTCGGATTGCATTTGTCTGCCGCGAACCGGATACCGCTAGTCGTCCGCGACGACGTTCGTTCGCCGGCGAACTCTCTCGAAATTCTGACCTTCGCCGTCTTCGATAGTCTTTCGCGCGTGCAGCTCTTTCAAGCGAAAATCTCGCCGTGTCGCGTGACCAGTGTACGTCGTATATATATTTTTTTTTGTCGTTTTTTTCTTCCTTTTTCGTTAAACTAACTACGTTGCTCGTGTGATCACGAGCAAGTAGTTCGCTTATTGATAATCACTCGTGACAAATCTTGTGACTCCGCGGAGAGAGAGAGAGAGCGGGATGATCGTGCGTGTTGCTCGAAAATTGTGCAAATATTTTTAGTTAATCGCGTATAACCGGTTTTTGTCGTTGTTACCCGGTTCCCGAGACCTGCTGCGTTTGCCTTCCGCTTGTTCGTTGCACTATAAAAGAAGCGAACTTTGTTCCGCACAAAAAGGAGTCGCGCCGAGTCTAACGATATTTATCCTTCTTGCGTGCGTGTCGCTATTTTGCATCTAAACCTAATTGCAATGCCATATATACGCGCCATAACGCGCGCGATATATTCTGTTGCGTGAAAAGCAGCTTTTCGACGCGCGCAAGATATATCTGTCGTTTTACTTCAAGAAATTCCTCTCCAAAGCGAATTACAAATAATCTCTCTCTCTCTCTCTCTCTCTCTCTCTCTCTGTTCGTTGTTACAACGCGACACGAATGTTGTCGATGGCAAGGCGAATTTAATCTCGGAATTAACTTATTTACTTCGCACAATTGGTCTTATTGGTCTTTTTTTCATGCGATAAGTGATTCTTACAGCTCCGTAATTATTCTCCCCTTTTATTTTCTTCTCAAGGCTGCCGTGGATTTCACGATTCCGATTTCACGTTTCCTCGCGCTATTTTACGCTTTGTTGTAATCGATTTTTTCATCGATTCTTCTCCCATGCTTATTCCCCCTTTCTCTCTCTCTCTCTCTCTCTCTCTCTCTTTTCTCTCTATTTCTTCTCGGAACCTGTTTTCAACCTGATGTTTTCAACAGAGTTTTCAAGCGATCAGAAAGAAGACATAGAATATCTTCTTCTAGATTACAAGACTCGATTTAACCGCCCTGGCGTCAGCTTTTTGGCGGCAAGGCTGCTTGTCATCTGAGGGGATGATCGATGATCTTGCCGCGACAGAAGCACGTAGATGGCCAATGTATCATGTGTCAGAACGACGTTTAAATTAGCGACGAACGTAGCAAACAGTGCGTGCGAGACTCGCGTACACTCTGCTGGAAATCTGGCTGCTACGACAATCGAGGGCATTCCTGAACGGGTGCTCGTTCACGAATATATCGACTCGCCGGTTTGCCTGACCGCACTCTGGGTGAGAAAAACGTTATATCACTTGTAGAAAAGCGCTCGGCACATCACACGTGGGTCTTTATTAAACGCAATCGCGAACTGTCATCAGCTATCTGTCATAAGTGATGGTTGGTTCGTAATTTCTTATTGCATGATCAATGGCTGAGATTGAATTGCGCACGAGAAAGAATTGCGACGAGTCACACGAGAAAGTGAGCCAGTTACTTATTCAAAAGGCAGCGTAATATCAGATCGCCTTCAATCACGACACAATTCGGAGTCGAATACATCAACAACACGGAGAGTGAACTGGTCTTGCGATAAATTTAACGAAACCACCTTTCTGTCTCGGAGCGCGAGATTATTATTTATCCTTGTGATAAATCCCGATTATAAATCCCAACTTCCTATCAACTATTCGCACCGGAACGCACTCGACGCGTACCGGAATGTACCAGACTAAAGTTAATTCGTTTATCTCGACCAGACTAAAGTTAATTCGTTTATCTCGAGCGATAACTCTGTTTTTTTTATTGTGTTACTTGTCGGCGCGTTGCACAAACGTCGGATTGTTCAACCACCAAGTTCTTCTTGAACTTATATAAATTCGTTTCAAATGTTCAATTCAACGAGCCGCACGCTTGACTCTCTAGATGTGCAACAAAACCTCAAGACAAATCCCGTTTTTTTTTTTTTATGTCTTTCAATCAATTGTCAGTTGAGAAATAAACATGTATCTCTTATCCCAGTGTTATTCGGTAGAGATAACAAATAATCTGATTTTGTTTGAGAACAAAATGCTAAATGAATAAAACAAAATGATACTGTGAAGGACCTAGTCAGTTGGTTTATTTGAGAGCTCCGCACTATGTACAATCTCAAAACTAATTTCAGTTGAGAACGAATCAAAGGATCACCAGTGTTTGTGGTTTGAGTACCGGTTTTTCACGCGCACTATGTAACTGCAATCTCGACCGCTTTCTTTCCGAGCGATATTACGGTGTGAGGTCGCTTCGAGTGGAGCAATTCCCGATCAGTCACTTGGATGGGAAGTGAATTGCACACTTTTTGGCGTCGACTGCGAGGAATGCCGGGTTAACAACACGTCGCAAACAATCACGCGAGCGATGCTCAGTCACCGGTTTACTGGTTGATGAGAGAGAACATGCGCTCATATCAGTGGATCACGATCATCGGCGCAGCGGTTGTCATAACGTCGTACAGTGACGCGACTATATCAACGCGTTGCTGCGAGTTGAATGGATACAGCGGGATGATGAATCGACGCGAGAGGCAACGCGATACACAACGGTCTGAAACTTTATTCTCATGCAATGCAGTGTATCTCTCTCTCTCTCTCCCACTCCCATGATCGCTTCTCTTTCTTTCTCTCTCCCTCATCGTCAGAGTTCTCCAACGTTCCCTCTCTACCGGGAGGATTGCCATCGTGGTGGAGATGGGGACGCCGGCTCGCGCCAGTTCAAGCCAGTTTATCGGCGACGATGCCCGACGTCTACCTCCGCGTTCCCCACTTCCCGTTCACCATCACCAGTCTGGACAAACTCTACCCAAGACTTAACCACCACTCTATCCTTCATGAGAGAGTAAAAGCTCCCTACCAGCCACGAACAACTGACAACGTCGCAGTAGTTTCTGGTACAAGCGAGAAATGCAATAATGTGCTCTTTGTTTCTTTTTTTTTTTTTGGACTCCAATTTTTATCCTGGTAAAAACTCGGGATAAGTTATGCTTATTTTATTTTGTTTCTCAAGAAAATAAAATATAGTTTTTGCTTTTCTTATTTCTGCTTAAACAGAATAAAAATCCGCAGGAACTTTATTGGACGTTTGTTAGATAAGACATGAAGCTGTGGATGTTTAACGGACATTTAATGAGATCTTTGTTCTGTATATCATCTTGAACATTTGTTTTGTATATTATCTTGAACGTTCGTTCTTCATATTTCTAGAGATGGAAAAATGATTAAAAAAAGAAATTTTGTTGTCGATCTCTTTTCAAGATTTCTTTTTTCTTTTTTTTTCATGTTCGATCTTCTTCTTTTGTTATCACGCGTGAGACAGAAAGAAAAAAACGAGAAAAGGAAAAACTAGATATTTTGATTGAACTTCAGGAAGAAATATTTTCTTTCATTCTTAATTTGATCATCATCGATAATATAAATCTTATAGAGTAGGCTCTTATAGAGTTCGCTTGTACTTCCACGTACGTCGCAATGTCGTGAAGGTCGTGGTGATTGCTAGGTAAATTGCTTCGGGTACGTGCATATAAATAACTCGCGAAAGCAAAAACACTCATCATGTAGACACCAGGTGTCTCGGAAATGTGTTTCGCTATTTATATCCATAGAACAGGTATTTCTCGAACGCCATACACATGACGCAAGGACTTGCCCAACTACGTATTTAAATACAAATCGACGTGGTATGAAAATCGAAGTACAACGAGAGAGAAAATTAAACCGGTCTCTGTCTCGTATACTAATTCTGTTAATTTCGCTAACCCAAGTTAAATTATTGCCAAACTCGTGAAACGATTGGTTATCCCGGTTGGTCTTCTCAATTTATTATCGCGATAAAAATTAAAAATATCAACTTGTTTTAAATTTTTGGGCAACTGCGCACATAAAGCGCGCATAGTTGCAACATTCACTTTGTTATTTTTGAAGAAGCAAACACACAAACATACACGCACACACACACACACACCGTCCATCGTCGAAACAACACAAATTATTTGACAGGATGATTCATGTATAAATTAAACGCTCGAAACCTATTGTATCCTGAACTAGTTGTTGTTTCTAAAGCAAATCGCAGAATCATAACTCTCGAAAAATTTGCAATCACAAATTTGCGAATGTACCAGGTCCAATCTCGCGTCCGATGTGCAGAAATGATATGTTATTATAAATACAGTTGTGATAAAAAAACATCTTGTTTGTGTACAAAATACTGATAATAATTGATCTTATTGTTTTATAATTGTTGCAGATAAATGTTTTTTTTTTGCTCTCTTCATTAAATTAGAACTTTAAAAATTCCTAACATTTAATTTTTTAAAAATTAATAAAGAATCTTTTAGTCTCTGAAGTTTCTAAACTAAGAAATATATATATGGTCGTAAGAGCCGTTCGCAGGATGTTGTGCGGAAATATGCGTGTATATATAGATACATATATACATGTATATATATATATATATAGATATATATATATATTTGTTCCCGTGAATTTTACACAAGAGTTTTTGAATTGAAATTTCAATTCTTAAAATCATATAGGATGCTAGATTTGCATCACATATCTGAGTATACCCTCGTATACTTCCCGAACTAATTTTAAAATATTGCGAAAAAAACTCCTCAACCAGGAGTCAAACCTGGAATCTCCGGGCCTTTCCTATTCGGTCACCGAGGCACTTGGAGTTTGTCTACTTAATTTTTTTTTTCAGTTTTTTAACATTTTTTTAATTTAACAAAAAATACGATCTTATTGCTACTATTCTATAAATTTAATAGCGATGTGTATGTAAAAGACCAGGAAAAACGTGTACTATTGTTTTACAAACTCGTTACTGGTGTTTTATAATAGGAGGATAAAAAAAGTGGTAACAATAAAACATGTAACATCTATTAGTGACAGATTAATGAAGCTGAGAGACAGATTATTCAACAATTATTCTATTTTTTCCTTGATACGTCAGGAGTCCGACAAGAATATTATTCTACAAATATTATTTGCACTATTGACTTCATGCATTTAACATTTATCATCTGCTCTGATCGTATATATGTCATTTTATTGTTTACTAATTAACGTTAACTAATTAATCGTTCACTAATCACTTATTTCCACATAAAAAAATAAAGCATATCACATCAATGAGATTTATTTTTGATAAGGCAAAATAAAGTTGACTGGAATTGTTTCCAAGTTTTCATAATTTTCACCAAACTCGTAAAATCAAACAACGCAAAATAATAATGTTTGTTGAAAAAACTACTTCAGTTACGTGTTCGATGATAATATTAATTAAATATTTTACACGTATAACGTAAGTTTTTTTTCCTTAAGTTCTTGAAACACGTTGAGTTTTCTCGATATTGCAAGAATAAAAAAAAAAAAAAAAAGGCAACAATCGAAAAAAGCGTCAATAAAAAAGGAATGATACATTGACTTACATTGCATCAGTTGAGGTGTATGAGCTTCCACCATTTTGGGTTGACAGAGTGGAGGGCGATAAGGATTCTAGAGGAATCTATGACAGAAATGAATAAAAACAAAATTGTGAGGTCCTGAGAAAAACAATATATTTATTGGACATTTTATTTTGACGGTTTCTTTTTATTTAAAAAATTCAGTTCTTTTTATTTAAAAAAAAAAATAGATATTGTTCAAGAAAACTTACATCGGAGAGTACAGTACAATCGTAACTGGGCTGATATTTGTCCTGTTCGTGAGGAGGACGTCTCAATATTTTGTCCCGATCTTGCTTGTGCTTACGGTCCGCTCCCTTCAATTTAAAGACTTTCACCTGACACGAAGCGGCGTGTAGACGCGGTCCTCCTGGCAGTCGAGTCTCTACTTGAATTCGAAAAGGAACGCCTTTCTCGCCACCGTGTTTCTTCGGCGTAAACTCGGTGCTTATGCAATTGACCTAGCCATAACATGAAACCTTACTATTCTGCGGTAAACATGACTAATGCTCCTCGTCAAACCAACATTGCAACAGACATTAACAAATATATATATATATATATATTGATACATAAGCCGAAAAAGATTTAAGACGTTCTGAGCATGTCTTCCGTGTAAAAAAAAAAAATTATTTAGAGAGAATATAAATTATTTATAAATAATACAACATCTCAAATTAAAAAAAAGAAATTCGAGATCAGCGTACTTTAATATAAGCGCCGACTTCTTTTGTGGGATCCCACATAAATTCCACGCTGTTGTTAGACGGCGACGGTTGACAAACGTTCATTCCATAGCTGAGAGGAACGTCGACTTCCAGCAATTTCTCGCCCGGTCTGGCGCGTTGCCAGGCCAGCATCTGCTCACGTTCCGTGTACTGCAGCCGTCGCTCGTGGAAGCAAATGCGGATCGTCGACTGGAACAGAAAGGTCGAATGTCCCTACAGAGGCGTTGTAGCACCGTTTGGGCGACTCACATCTTTCTAACGTCGAGGATACGCAGTGAGCTCATGCCAATCGTGCGCATTTATTTAACTCTCACATGTTATTGGTTTTCGTACGCGTTTACAGTAATTAGAATATAAGACTACGACTGTGGACTCCGCAGTTTTTTTTGTGAAGGAGAAAAAAATGACTTATCGAATCAGCATGAGCTCGCTCGTTTGCCTTGTGAAAGACCACCAAAGCGTTTTTTAAGATGCCGCTACCCAAACATTAGAAGCGTCCGAATAGGCATTTTTGATATTTCAAAGTGTGAAGTGTACCTTCAATATCTTTCCACGGTAGGCAGATAAATCGCCTAATTTTTTCAGTTTAATCTCATACGGCTGTCCTTGGTTCAGATATGTCAGCGTTTCTTCATTCACCTTGGTGGCAATGCTGGTAGCAGCTGCTAAGACATACTGAAAACTGAAAGAAAAAAAATATATGTTGTTCAATACGTAAAATTCCATTTTTTTCTATTAGCCGTTATAGGTAAATCAATGTGATAAAATTTCGTAGTAAAAAAAAGTCAAAAGAAATACTTCGATAAAATAATAGAAAAATTTTCCTCGACTAAAATTAATAAAAACTTTCCGAGATTCTTTTGATCTCTGATAGATTATAAATTATACATGTCCATATTTTTTAAATAACATTTATGTAATTCTAGAAAAAGAAGAGTATGTATACATATATGTATATATAATATATATATATATAATCTAAATTTTGATATTTTAATAATTATCGCTTAATAAAGTGATAATTAATAGCGCACCGACAATCCTCATTTAATTCATTTCCTTGCTGGGAAGAAGAGACATGATTGGCCGCGGTTGAAGTTGGCGGGTATTCCTCATTGGAGGAATATAAAAGTTGATGAAGACTGGTCGCGGTTTGACCATTGTTGTTGCTGTCAGCTTCGATGGAGCCAATATTGCCATTATTGGAAGGCACTGTAGTGATTGTTCTTTGCGAAACGTGATTCAAACTAAAAAATAACAATATGAAGCATATAAATACTATATATAGAGTATGTGTGTGTGTGTGTAATTAAATAGGCTAGATTAAGTTAGGTAATAAGGTAAATTAATTAATTAGCGGATAATGTAGTTTCTAAGTTAAAATATAAAAGAGATATCGGTCAAGTTAGTAGTTAAGTTAATATGTAAGCTAATTACAAGATACGTTCGTAAAAAGGAACTTTTAGAGAAAATCAATAAAAATTTTATATTCATCTGTCTATACAAAAACAATATGTGACAATTACAAAGGAAGTTAATTGCAAATATCGCGCGCGCGCAGACGTACACGCACATACATGTATAAAACAATTTCTTGATCAATACTGAGCCACACTCACTACAAGTTAAAGAAAAGTTGAGACGGCGATACGTTCAAATTTGCGGGTGTTCTCATTCTGGTTTCTGGACGCGCGGTAGAAGTTCTCACTCGGTCGCACCAAACGCGAAGTTAATAAATTCGTACAACATTCTTTGCCGCGCGACACTTGTTGTCATAACACATTGTTGTAATAACACTTGTTATTTGCCAGGTTTTTTACACACACACACACACACACACAGATCACCAACTTGTAAACATTGCACGTTTTGTCGCGATATCAATACGCCGGCCGCATGCAGGAGCGCGATCGCAAATTGAAAGTCGCTTCGATGTATGTCTACCACGCGAGTGATTTCATCATTCGTCCAATCAGTTGTTTCAGAACACTTGGTTTTCCGGAATCTCACTCATATATATCTTTTACTTATAATCTACTTCACTCAGGAGAACAACAAGATCGCGAACCGACCTCTCGATTTTATCGTTCCACATCGATATGCCGATCCACGCGCGATGCTCGCGCGGCAATTACATTTTCTCATGTTTTTCCCGCGTTTATATATCTGAACGATCGCACTTGAATAATGAACTTTAACACGAACAGTGATTTTCCACGGAATTGCGCGACTGGAAGAACTAATTCGAATGTGGGAAATCTTGCGTTTCGGAAGCTAGAAGAGTATGCCACGATGTTTAAAAAAAAAAAACACTTTATCGCGCATTTTCATTGAGTCTATGAAAAATAAAAAAAAAAAAAAAAGAATCTAAAAGATTCAGAATACAGTCGTGACAAACTTCTGCACGTAAATCGTTCGTTATGTATAGCTTTTCAGCATCTCAGAAATTGTATCGTCATTTCGTTTTACATGATTTGACTCGTGACGTTTAACTCACTGCGTTATATCCCGTTCAACTGTGCGACAGAGACATTCTGTCAGATCTTTTATCTCACCACACACATCGCACACGTGCGGATGTTCACTTTTGACTTGTCATTTTTGATTGACGCGATCGAGTATTAGTTTATTTAACGAAATACAGGCGTCGCGCGATAAACTTGTGAGAGCGTAAAAGAATAAGTCTGATCCGAGCGAGAGAGCGGCTCATTCTCTCGATGAGAGCCGCCGAGAACGAGTGCAACGATATCTGTGCTTTTATCTGTGTCTCTGCGGGGGAGCCGCGCGCGTGGCAAATTCCGCTCGGAATACTTCTCACCCCCGGATCACCCCGAGAAAGGAAGATAGACGTCCTCGCCTTCGCGTTCGTGGTCGTAACCGATGTCAGTCGCATTGTCATTTGCACAGCTTTACTATTGGTCTTAAGACAAAATATTTTTGTGTTTTAAAAGAGAAAGTTATTCAATCCTCGAAAAGTGAAAAATACTTATAAATTCGCGACACGTGAAATTCTACATTCTCTAATGTTTCGTTGATAATTTATTACTGAGTGTTTTTTTTTAAACGCAACAACTTCAAAACACAATGACAATTTCTGAATGACAGTTTCTGAAATGAGAAAAAAATGTAATTCGCGTGTAATTTTACTTACTTGGAATTGTTATGCTGATTTTCAGGCGATGGCGCCTCCTGCTTGAAGACTGGTAACGCTGGCAAAGTGAGGAGGGCTTCGCTGAAAGAAAATAGGAATTATTATTACTATTATTATTATTATTATTATTATTATTATATAGTATTAATAAGTTAATTTTCTTCTAATCTCTTGTCGTATTTTGCTATAGAGAAGCTTAGAGATTATTCCTGTATTTGCTTCGATATATAACATTTCGCAGCAAACATCTTCTACAACTTATTATGATAACACATAAAAATTATCTTCTTTGTTTTGCAAACTGTACAAACTGTTCACATTGTTCAAATTTTTAATTTATTTTTGAAAAAGTTTTTTTTTAATATTTGTTCCTTCTTCTTTCGCGCGATTTTGCGGAGCAATTATTTCATAATTGTTAAAGAAAATACATAGCACAGGAATATGCAACACAATGTGTTGTTTATTGATCAGTTTTCTTTCGTAACCTAATAATCTAAGTTAACTATGATGATCTTTCTCAAGTGCGTCGATTTGACTGACGTAAAACGATACTGTGACTGCGTCACAGAATAAAGATTAGAAAGTAACGTCAGCTCATCTTGAATGAATTGAACACATTGATATACATTTCGATAAGAAAATAATAATTTGAGAACCACTACGAATGTCGCGAGTCAATAAGGTCAGCGTGAACTGGAACAAACTGGTTCGCTTTATAACACAGATTTGATCGGTGTAAAATGATACCGCAATATCGTGTTAAGAATACTACCGAAATTTATTTACAAGGTAACAACATTCAGATGGACAGAGATTCGAGAAGTAGTCTAAATAACTATATTTGAATCATTTATGTTGCAATCCTAAAAGAGAGAGAGATATATATAATATATATATGTATACTTTTAATTATATTATTCACATAGGGTGTATTAGATTTCCTAATTATACTCAATTATTTCTTTTTCTACTTAATTTTTCAATGAAATGTTAAATAGTGCATTTAATCATATTACTTACCTAGATTTCACATATTGGTGCATTCCTTTATTTACGATTAAAAGTGGTCACTTTATTTTATAAGCAAATTTCGGACATTAGGCACAAATAATCGCTGTTGACAACAATTGCAATTTTCTTCAATAACATTGAAGCATAAGAGGGCTTTTTCAATTTTTATGATTTACGCCTGTTATTTGTACACAACAATATATTGCAATTATATTGCGGCCAACTACTTGTTTCAAATATTAATTTGTATTATTTTTGATTATACGTCCGCGCAACAATTTCAGGATATTGTCGATTTGCATTTGATATTAAACAATTCGTCTGACAATTTGTCCAATAATGTAGTAAATTTCGCGACGATTGCAAGTAATTGCAACTCAAAGATCTTGTAGCAGATCGACGTGCCACTAAAGAATTAACCGGTTACATGTAAGTATACTCGCGAACTGCGCTAGTCGGTTCTTTATCGGTTCGTGCCACGCGCGGAACTTCTTCGACTCGCGTTGCGTCTTCATTCATGCACAAATACGCGCGTTTCATTTTTTTCGTAACTCCATCTATCTGCACGTGAATGTGCGATCAGCTGATGCAGGTACGCAATTCGATGAATCGACAATCCGATTATGTATTTTTATTTTTCTCAAAATAGTGCTTTACCGAGCAAGCAAATGTAGACCGCGCACATAAATTTTACCGATAATTATTTAATAATTAATAAATAATTTAATTATTGTCGCGATATTGAATATTACACAAATTAGAATTGTTTATGACTTACCGTATATATATTGTATGAATTACCGTGTATGTTGTAGTATAAAACAAATTTTATTTAAAAACAAATATCTTAATACAACAAAGAGATCCGAACTTAATATTAAAAAGATGTTGTTAATTTGGTATCTTCTCATTCGTGGCTTCAAACACGTGGCTAGTATTTGCGGACGATTGGACTTTCGACGTCTTTCGCAACGAATTTACGATACTTGTATAATTTATCGATAAGATATATTTACGCGTGGTCATTTTGGTCATTCTCTCTCTCTCCTCTCTCTCTTTTTCGTATCTAAAAAATTCTCGTTCCAGAATTGTCTATTCTGTGATGATAAATCTGATTGCTATTTTATTACTAATTGCTAAAATATAATTGTTTATTACATATATTACATGTAAAATAAATTGTACAAAAATTATTTAAATAATACAGTTAAATGTGTAATTATT
The DNA here is from genome assembly GCA_014825475.1 of Pseudomyrmex flavicornis. Lineage (NCBI taxonomy): Eukaryota > Metazoa > Arthropoda > Insecta > Hymenoptera > Formicidae > Pseudomyrmex > Pseudomyrmex flavicornis. Next base: position 25,328 of record QVNW01002905.1, read on the forward strand.
TAAATATAAGTGTTTCAAAAATAAAACATATATACAATATAAATTTAATAGAAAAGTGAAGATATACAAAAGATATTTTCGTAGAGATCCACCAAATACACCTTTTTCGCCCAAAGTTGGGTGCTTGACGTACTCTCGCTCACGTGCGTGCACGTAACGCACCAATACTCGTAGCCGCAATTCGACCGGTTTAATTTCCCTGTGCGTGTCGCCGGTGCGACGCAATGCCAAAAACTGCTAGCCAGTTTTAACCGGATTTCTAGATCAACTCCGCGTTCGTGCGTACGGTCTTGCTTGCGACAGAGGCCTGTGGTACCGACTACACGCTCTCACTTCTCAAATCGTACGCTATCGACGGAGAACTTCTCCGTGTCTCATTGTAAAACCGGTCGCATAACTAACGTTTTATTATACTTTTACAGAGCTGCTTTAGATGCACTATCGTAAACATTCTTTGATCGAGACAGAAAGTTACAAGAGAATAAAAACCTGGATATACTTTTCAAGATTTGTTTCTAATATTTTTTTGCAAATATTACTTTCAATTTGTTTCTGTACAAGTAACGCTTACCTCATATTAGTGTAAGATGCAACGGCTGTTGCAAGATCGGACGCCGCGATAGCGGATAACGAGCCATCGAAATCAGCGGCGAGATGTTCCGCGAGTTCCTCCACTTGCGTGGACCAGCCTTGACCGGAACCATTGCTCCCTATGGATCCTGAAGTGAGCAAAAATATCTTGTAAAGTCGTTTTGTTTTTATAAACAAATTTTCAAATTTTTTATGTTTTAACTTTGTTCCAGCACATAGTGAATTGCGGACGCGTCGAAAAAGATTATTTAAATTACAACAGCGTTCTTTGTAAACAATTTTTTTTTTTTTTTAATGTACAAACAATTACGTACGTAATTGTTATATAACGTCTGTATTCTTTCAAGCAATGAAACAGAGCTTTTATCGGGTTTTAGAATAAAAACACTTGCGCGAGAAAACGAATGCTGCGCTTTTCGCGTCGCTAGTATAGCTTCATAAGACAACAAAGAAAATTGTATATTAAAATAATCGAGTCGTTATTTTTTTGTTTCAATATAACGCAGCGCGTTCGTGTCGTTCTCATCCGAGCATCGTCGAAGATGCGTATCGTACCGCCTTGAGCACCGTTATAACCGACGTGAAGCTGATGATGATGCATAGTGCTCGGCCTATCTTTCGTCTCTCGAGCGATGTGACGGCGCCGGTTCTTGCTGGCGACGGAGGGATAACGTCGACTCTGCAGCAGCGACACCCTCGATTTGTCGATCTCACACCACTTCATCCTAGTTTGGCCCGCGAGGATCAAAATCTGCACCACCGGGCAGGAACGCACCACCGAAACACCCACTTTACTACGTGCGTACGTACACCTTCACCAAGTTCCAGCCAGTATGGCGTTACTGATATATCAGAACTCCTCTCTCCTTTTCTATCTCGTTCGTCTTCTCTCCCTCTTTCCTCAGGCTAATCTACACGAATACATACGCGAATGTGTACTCAAGTATTATCAGCTCAACGGATAACCACGTGGACGAAAAGGCGTCGAACGTAAGAAGATGGAGCCGATCAGTCTTGAGAGACGATCTTCCGAAGCGACGTCACTTGAATTGCATAGCGGCGTCATCGTTTGGACGATTGCTCTAAACGATGACTGACAATATTAAACGCGAATATTGCTCTAGACAATTTCGAAACCTATTCTATAATTGTTAAATGTTTCTGGATAGATAAAAGTCTTTATTCGAGAATATGTTAGAAGTTATTGTTGTACCCGCATTAATAAATTGAATTGTATATATTTTAAAAGTTTTTTTGGCCAAACACAGACACACCAGCGCAATAGTCTGTGTAACCACAATATTGTTTAGATACAAATACATAATATTGTTTAAAGACAAAGTAAAAACTGCATATGAGGTGAATTTGCACCTTTCTATATAATCTATCTTTATCTGCACAGATAAATAATTAGACTATCTGTAGCAGATAGTAGAAAAAAATTTAATCTTTTCAACATTTAAAAGTAAGTAAGAGAATGCGAGAAAGAATTCTTATTTAAAAAAAAAAACCGAATGAATATGTATAATTGAACAGGAAGATAAAACTTGTGGCTACGACAGTGTACCAGGGGCCGTGCGGTCACGACCTTTAAAGAGATATATCTTTTAGTGTTAAAAGCTACAACATGATAATGACGTTCGACTTCGCTCATTAAACACATATACAAAGCAAAACATGCTCTTTATATTTTCTATGCTTTTTGAACAGAACTACACTTCTTACGAAAAGTGAATTTTGATGTTACTACTAAAAAAATTCACCATTTTTCTTACTTCTGAATATAACTTGTCAGGCTTACAATTTTATAGTTATCTTTTTTATCATTGACTTATAGAACAACGATCACAAAGTTTCGTGAAACTTCATTTTTTTATCAATTAATAAAGTATCCTTTGGACTCTGAAGTTTCTAAACTAACTAATAAATAAATATATATATATATATTTTTATTAGTTTAGAATATATATATGTATATTTCCGCGCACAACATCCTGCGAACGGCTCTTATGACCGTATTTATATTTATTAGTTCATTTTTTATTTCAATAAAATATATATATTTTGCAAATATATTATATATATTCATATTTAGTAATCCAAAAATATATAAAAAGATTACCAGAAAAAAATCTCTCATATGTAGACAACTTCTATATCTAATTATATATAATTACATGTAAAATTGAGACGATTTCATACATGTGTGATTGTATATTAAATCATACATCATCAAATATAGAATTTGTTCATATATATAAAGAATTTGTTTGAGAGTAGTTATTTTAACAAGACCGATTTTTTCATGCTGACACAATTGTTAGAATTGTTTCTTAATCAACTTATTGTTTCTCAATTTAAGTAATAACGATCTTAAACCGTTTTTTGACACCAAGATTTAGATATTGCAATAAATGGATTTTCTCGAAATCATTAATTTTTTCTTCCAACAATATCGACATACGAATGAGTTATCAAGTCGTCTACACGCATAGTTTCTTGCAAATATACTAACAAATCTTTTTTTTTTCACACAGAAAAACGACAAACCTGACTTCAAATTCACATTACGTCGATAAGCACTACTAATCCAACATTAAATAATTGCTCTTCTATGCGGATATATATATATATAGTTCACGCAAATTTTTTCTAAGTAACGTAAATATGAAACACACGTGTTAGAAATACCAACCATCTCTTCTGATATGTTTCTTCTCGAGTTCCGTGATGTGTTGCAACGGTTCTGTTGAGCGACGTTTTAGATTATTTTGGTGTTCACAGTTCGAGGATGATCCGCTGGGCGAAAGTTGTTGCGGAGAGCCATCGTTCAAGTGCATGTGATTGCCGCCGGTCGGCGAATGTTTCGGCGAACTGCTGTGCTTATCTTGCCACAAAGAACCTTGTGGACTGTGATATCCCGTTGTAGTCTGCAACATTAGTTAATTTCAATTAGTAATTAATAACAAGTACTCACTTTCAAACCCAAAGTCTCTTTTGTCTTTTGTAAAAAAAATTCATTCTCGAAATAAATTATTGAAATAATATTACGTTAAAATAAATATAATTTTAGGTTGAAGCGACTATGATTCATCACATGGATTACACGTATATTTCGCTGCAACTATGAGACTATTATTTCACACACCTGTTGAAGAGCTGCTACGACATCACACCTGTTCGTACGAACTGGCGATAATTGCTCGTATGAGGGAGACGACGTGGGGAACCACATCGTTCCGTTCAGAGGTTCCGCGCCGCTGTCCATGATAAATTGGAGCTCCATTCAACAGCCTTCAGCCAACCACCTGATGAAATTACCTCCCGCCGATCGCTCTTCAAAATGTTATCATCTATATCCTACACATATGCGACACTAAAAAATGCTCGCCTGCAATGTGATTTCCGGGCAAAGACGAGTATCCACGTTAATCTTAGATCTCAGATCTATAAGAAGTGCCTTCAGTCGTTCTTAAAGAGAGAGACTCCGTCGCGAATATCGATTCTTTAGTTTTTGTTTTTCTTCAAAAAACTTCCTCTCCTCAGGGAAGAGAAAACGCGGTTTTCTATCTTAAATGTGTATTACAACTCTGTTATTTTATTTATTTTGCTATAAGCTAGATATATTGTCAGAAAATTTCATGGTTTCTCGCTTCAACAAGTCTGTGAGAGGCAACGAGACGCCTCTCTCTCCACGCTGATCTTAGATCTCAAATCGACGATTTTCGTTTCTGGGATGTTCCTCTCTAGCCGCGAGGAGTACTCATTCCACCATGAATCTCTTTCGTGCCTGTTGCAAATCAGCTGTGTGTCCACCTCGCTGGTACCCCCCCTCGGCTCAAATCCTCTACGTACCCGGAAATATACAGGTGCATCACCCGACCGCCAGTGGTCTTCAGGGTCGAGTATACGCTCGCTAATCTCGCCCTAACTTCTAGAACATCACGAAGAAACTGTTGTACAGCTTTTTGATGCCGGTGGTCTCACGTTGCCGATGTGTTTCCAAAAGTGCACAGCCTCGCGACTTCAATGACAAAAAACGCGTAAAGACGACGAACGCGTCCTCGAATACCATCGCCACGCCTTGGCTGCAACGCATTTTGTTCTTAATTGTATTGGAGTCTTGCTGCCGTTTCGGCGGAGAATCACCTCCTGCGAGAATAAAAAAAAAAAACAAAAAACGTTTTGAGATTCAAAAAGAATAATGGCAATCAGTCATCTTGATTTCTTCATGTTTGGCATCAGAGATTGCGCGTGCAATATTTTATTTTTTTATGCATCGTTACACTCGCAAGCAATTATTTAAAAAGCCATTGTCGTATCAACGAGAATAAATTGCATTAAAATTGACGATGCCAAAATATCAACTTTAAACAGCGGAAACAAATATAAATGGATGTATAAAAAAAAAAGATCGGGAATATCTTCCGAATATCTGAAGGAGTTTTCGAAAAAAAATGTTTGGTATAAAAATAGTAGATGTTTAAATGCGCATTACGCAACAATGTAGTGTCACCTTGGACAACATTGTTGAGGTCATATATAAAACTTTCTTAATAAAAAAAAATCTGTAATTTTGATTGCACATTCTTGTAGTTAATCTCGAGAGTTTTTTGATAAAATATTATAATAAAGATATTTTTCGTTATTTTCCAAGCTAAGAGATCTGAAAGTTACGATACGCTCGCAGCGTAGCACGTCAGTATGTGACATTTCCGCTTCTTTCTACAGAAGCAAATAAATTATGTTAAAATCTCTAGATCTCTTTAAAGTATCGAAACTGACCATAAAGTTTTTATTTATTTTTTTTTTTTTTTACAGTTTCTACCATAACTTAACCATATTTTCATATTGTATTGAATTGTTTCTAAGCTCTACATATATATTTCGACTCTCTTATCTAAAAAACGTACAAGAGAATATTACGAGACGTTCCAATATTATGAAATCAGATTCTAATCAGATAATTGAAATCAGATGATTGAAATGTTTAGTTGACGAGAAAAATCAATGCTCGTGATGATGACAGTATACGCTTCCATATGCTATCATTGTATATGAAAAAAAAAAAAAAAGGTTTAAAAGAGCTAAATATCCATCTTCATTATGCAATAAGTGCGGAGAAATTCGAATCGTCCAAAACGTCGGTTTACAGATTTCTATCATCAATATCTTCTTAACAAAAAACAACTATATTATAGCATTTTGAAAGATTCTTGAGAGTAGCTAAAAGAATATGCAGTTAAAATTACGGATTTTGTTTCATTAGAAAATTTTTATACAACATATTAACAATACTGTCAACGGGATCCCGATCTTTTTTACACACTCTGTATGTATAGAATATTGCAAGTGTGTGTGATATTTTCAAATAAGCGTCTTTAACTCATTTCTTAAGATTACTGTGACGCTTTAATATCACAAGAGCAAGTTATGCATTTAATGCGTAATTCATTGCACAGTACAATCTACGTTTCTAAACTGTATTATAATCCACTTGATTAATATTTACTTATTTCAGCTAATAATAATTTCCGCTCTTGCGCGCGATGTTTTCAATAACAAAAAGAGCTAACTGCATAAATGCTTCCAGGAATATTATCTACCGCGTGGCATCTTTTAAGTGAAATTTATATGATTGAGACTCATCGATTCCTACACATTATATGATTTTATGACAATAGAATGTTTTTTTTTTTTTTTTTGCATCGTGTTCGGTTCTGGTAATTTAAAGTTTTAAGTTTTGAAAAGTTAAATGATTTACGACTGCAGTTGAATTCTTTTTGTTATGTAATAAACCTAGCTTCGGACATGACGATATTATAATAATCCGTGAGTTAGTAGTTAGCTTTTTTTTTTTTTTTTTTTTTTAATATTTACTCTCTCAAAGAACAAAGCTCTCTGTTGTTGCATATACGTGATATTAATAACTATATTATGTGTGTATTCCGCTAACCTTCCTCTACGGTTTAACGAGCGATGTCTTCTTCGTCTGGTGTCCTCTTCGCGATAAGACTCACTCAAAGAAATGTCGTCAGGATGTGACGAGGAACAGAAGAGAAGAAGAAGAGCGTCAGTATTGTAGGTGTCCAAAAAACGTGCCCGAGGTATTTAGACGGAGATACTTCCACGTGATGTCTTGATTGATTTTATCTTATTAAAGACTTCGCGGTGAAAGAGATCGATCCAAAATTTCAATGTGTTTTTTTTTCTTTCAAAACTTACGTTTCTCTTCGAATCTAATGTGTGAATTAATGCCGAACTTGCGCTCGCTGGAAAACTGGTGATCAAAAAACAGGAGTGTAACTCTCTCTCTTCTCTGCTTCGCGCGAAAATTCGAGAGATATTCAAGCGATTGGCTTGACTGTTGTCAAAATGAGCCCGATCACAGGGGTGTGTACGTGACGTTATGTATCTCAATGACTTTCTAACGACTATGGCTCACACACTGGATAGTGTCTTGGATAATGAAGGCCTTCGCCTGATCGTTATCACAACATTTTCAGGATCCTTCGCTCCATGGTGCCGTCTGAAACAAGAACCAGAGGAGAGGAAGAACGAGGCCTTGCGTGAATGACGTCAGCCGGTACTTCGGGTTTTCGTGCGCCGCGTTCTTCAAAGAAAAATCTCTTTGACAAAGAGAAGAAAACGAAAAGTCCGTTTCTTCGGAAAGAAGAATCGGCGAAGGATCTCTTCTTCTTCAGGCAGGACCGAAAGGAGATTTTAATCCTCTCTGCGACGACAAGACCCACCAGTTTCTACTTTTTCAGAACTTGTGTTATCCTGCCGTTATTATCGTGCAAAGACACTACCAGAGTCTTCTTTCGAAAAGCAGCAGCCAATAGAAGTAAGCCATTCATTCGTTGATAGTGTCAACTATAGTATCGAAGTATCGCCTATGTTGCGATACTTTGAATGGACGAAACCTCGGTTTCAAAATTTATTTCTCACTGCTCACAAAAGACGACGTGTATCGATTCTACCGCAAGATAATATATTTCTCCTCGCGAGATTTGTTTTTCCGAATAAATCGGCGTTATGTGGCGAATATATCACAGTAAACTTAGCACACTGAACATTCAAGTGGTTAATCCCTCGGGTCTCTCTTGTTAATGCAGATTTGGGAGTTTCTTCAGGAAGCAAAACAAAGTCCGGCTGACGAGACGGTAATCGATGGATTGCCTGGCAGTCCCAATGCGCGAATGCTGGAATGTCCGCGGGTGATCCGATCCAATCGTGCCTCAAGGAATTAACAGCTTGGCCAATGAGCTGCACCGTCGAGGGTCGGCTCTCAATTGGTGGCACTCAGTGCTGATCAACGAGACGCGATTCCTTTATCCATCGACGTTGTCTCGTTCTGATCACGCCTGCTTCGCGAATTCAAGTCGTCACAATTCACAGACTCGTCACCTGAGGATTGTGTGATGTTGCGGGAATTCACTTTGCGTCGCGAATAAATTAAATTTTCTGATTTATCATCCGCGATTATATGCACACGTAGCCGCTCGAACGCTCTCGCGAATATTCGGCTGCTAGCTTATCTCTTTGCTGTATCGAGACGATGCAAATTCGGAGTAACAGCAACGTGTTTGCGCTAGTTATCAGTTTATGACGTCACGAGACGATCATTACAGATTCATCTCGTCTCGAGTTTTTCAATGTTAATTATAGAAGAATATAAGAATTGCGTGAGAGACTCTTGCTTCTTCTCGAAGGATGCTGACAATTTTCACGATCACCTCCCGAGAGATCAGGCTCTGCACTAAGGAATTTTATGTGAGCATGTGTGTGTGTGCGTGCGTATGTGTCCAACGATGCGGCAAGAACACCAGCTGCAGTAGTTAACAAATTGGCGTAGATCGCGACTGGCGACCGACGGCCACGACTGGCAGCGTCGTCTCGACAGACACGGCGTAAGAGCAGCAACAGTATGTTTGCCGCGCGGATTAATTAGTTTCGAAGCGTTATCTCTGATATCATGCTTTTTCGCGCGCCGCGACCTCGAAAGCTCCTCCTCTTCCGCGCGCGCCTCAGTCCGAGGAGAGGATGGCAATTTTGTCTCGGATCTCTTTTGTTCCTGATGACGTTCCGTGAACGTCACAACACGGTGCCGATATGTCTGTCAGCGCTGCCACGTGCCGGCTTTGCAAATGCTTCTTGAGAACGCAATATTTCTCGAGTTAAGAAATTTTTCCTCGAGTGCCGCTTTTTTTTGATTGCCAAGGAAATTTCTAGCGTTGTTTTGCCAGTTATGCGGCACTTTATCGTTCACGAATTTTTTCCACGAGATCTTCCGCGTGTGAATTCTCTCTCTTCGGGCAACTTCTACGACGACAAAAAAATCTGAAACAGTAAAGGCGATAGGATATTCAGGATCCCTCATTGAAAATGGTAAAGAGAACTTGGTTAAAGAGAAAGAAAGAAAGAGAGAGAGAGAGAGATTGCAGAATTATTTATTTTCAGATTTTAAAGTCATAAAAATTGAGTAAAAGCACAATAAAATCAAGACACTTTATCGTGTACTTTCATTATTAGATTTATGTGTAGTTCACCGTTTCGAGTGCACGCAAAAAGTAAAACTTTTTTCATCAGATGATTGAGTAAACACAACAGTTATCGTCTTCCTCATCTTGGATTCACGAATTCTTCGCGCATCACGTTCACCTCTCTCACTCAATTCCGTTCATGAACAATCGAGCAGTTCTCCTTCGGAATGGATCAGCTGTAGTTTGGTTGATCGATGTCAATCCGCGGGGTCGCCGTTACGTGCTTGTCATTCGCGTCGCAGCGAATCAAGCGCGCGATTCCTAGAACGCGAACAGCATCTAAGAAAAAGTCCGAGAGTCCCATGGAACTTTTATAGCGAATTCTTTCATCAATATGTTGCGTTGCTCTCACGTTGTCCATAAAGGAAACATTATCGCTGATCAACTGTGTCTTCTTCCACTTACGCAATATAATATAAAATGTAACTGATATTTTTTCTATGTTATTTTTGTTGTATAAATTAAAAATGTATAGTAATGAAATTGTTGTCATAATATTGTTTTACACAATATAAGAAAAATTCAGAATATTGAGCGATATCTGCAAAAGTGATTATGTAACAAAGTAATAATGTTATCTTTTTTTTTTTTTTTTTTAGCAAAAAGTAACTAACTAATGTACAGCAAGTTCTAGCTGATTATTGCTGTGCTCGCAATATCACATTGCACTTTGCATCCAATGGACTTCTTTCTAGATCAATGACCACACAATGATCATTCTGGTTGTCCGGCTTTATCACGACGAGGTTCGTACCACAATCTGATTCGTAATAAACAAAGTTGGACGACAAATCGGTGTGTATCTTTTATTTCAAGAAACATGAAAATCCCCGGAGAAACGGGAACTAATTATACGTCAATTGTCTTAAATTATCTTAAATTATAGAGTGCTCAATTACAGGATGCTAGTAGATTGCGATCGATGTGAAATTATTTATAGTTACAAAAAAAAAAAACTGCAATTTATCACTTACATTGAGATTCGTAATGTTTAGAGATTTTTTACTGTTACTGCAATAAAATATTATTTTTATTATATACTTGTGTGTATATATATATATATATAT